>CATOTN010001085.1:79661-225661 GCA_951812935.1 Hermaeophaga mercurialis
CTAGCATGATGGAAACAAATCAATGCATATCAGTACCAATTCCCAATCACTTGTTTCAACATCTAATGATTCCCATATGTGAACGTGATTGTAATCTTCATTAAAAGTTACTTTCTTCATATCTTTTCTTTAAGAACATCGGGGTATTTGAATATAAGTTCTAGTAATAAACTATATGTAATCGGATGCGCTTGTTTTATAGGCTCCATTGTAGTAAGAGCTGTGTTGATGATATCTTCCTTGTTTTTAACCGCCATTTGTAAAATTTTTAAGGAACCTACAAACTGCTGGCTTTTTAATACTTCAATGTTGTGCGTAATTAAGGGCAAGCATCTCCAGAGCTCGGAAAGGGAAATTGATCCTAACCAGACAGTAGCATGTCCAGTTAATACTTTCAAAACAGTAATGCTTTCAAAATTTTCAAACTGTAACAAAAACCGGCTAACATCTATTGATTCCTCCTTTCCCGCTGTTATAAAATCTTCAATAGTTTCTTTGAAGGATAAAAACTCCTTCCACTCTTTTTCTCTAAACACGATACAGTTTCCTTTGTTTGCAGATATTTTCACACACGGAGCAAAATTTAAATCATGCGACAGACTCACTGCGACATATTTCGTATTCGATTTATTCAGGTAGAACCTTTGTTCACCCAAATAGATATTTTTCACTTTTGATTTTTCTGTAAATTGCATGATGACTGACTGACTAACTTCACCGGAGAAAGTCTTAATATTTATTAGTATGAAAAAAATGGGTGGGGATTCTATATTTCTTAACTCCATAGCACATTCAGTGTGTTAGGCCTGAATGGTATTTAGCTTTCCCATTTTATGGTACAATCACATTTAACGGATTTTTCTATAAATAAAAAAGAATATTTCTTATCAACATTTTTCAATCCAGTTTGACTATTTGTTTAATTTTCATTCAACAACCTTTTTTACTCATAAATTAAAAACCTTTTTTTTGTTTTAATATGATTTATTAAGGATATCTAAACATTATTGAATAATTATTTTCACCGTAATTGGTACAGTTGCATTTTGTAAAGACTCCTTCTGACCACGGATTGCTGCAAAATGTTGTAAACTGATTCCCTGTTTTCATTAGATGTTGAACTATTTTGCATGCGTAACCTTTTCTTCTGTGTTTGCCAAATGTATATATATAATTTAATATTCTGGGAACATCATGTTGTCCTAATGGATCGAAATCACACCTTGATAATAAGGCGAACGCTGCAACTTCATCACCGATGTAGAGGATGTAACAAGATATTCTAGTTTCTTGACTCCATTGTTCAATTAAAAGATCTTTTACAGGTAAACGCAATATTTTATTTACAGCTCTTTTACCTATGAGAAATTCAATTTTTTCCATCTCGATTGTTTAGGACCGAACGACTTGTGTTAATTGTACTCTCTGTTTTATTTCGTTACCATATATACAAATGGAAAGATAAAAAAGTGAGTGGGGGTCTAATAATCACGGTATGTTCACGTGAAAAGGGGCTTTTTCGCGATGTTTTAAGAAATACTCGTTCTCAATAAAATACGTGTTTCTAGGTTATCACTTCATTCGCGGTTTTGATAATTTCGTATTGTTTTTAAGTTTTCAAAATTCAACATGACTGCGCTCGTGGGCGAGTTCATTATTACAAGAGGGGGTGACACGTGTAACAGCACGTCTGTGAAAAGTCTTATGCAATAATTTTATAAGTTGCACAAATTAGGTACCCATTTGCATAACTGTGGCGCTAGATAATCCGGTTTTACAAAGGAGCATCTCACATAAAATTTTATTTACACTTTATTTAACTATATTACATTGGTAATAATAACTTGTAGTGTATCTCTAAAAAATAGGTTAAACATTTGACGTTCACGTGGCGTAAAACGTGAGGTGCGTGGCGTAAAACGTGAGGTGCGTGACGTAAAACGTGAGGTGCGTGACGTAAAACGTGAGGTGCGTGACGTAAAACGTGAGGTGCGTGACGTAAAACGTGAGGTGCGTGACGTAAAACGTGAGGTGCGTGACGTAAAACGTGAGGTGTGTGACGTAAAACGTGAGGTGCGTGACGTAAAACGTGAGGTGCGTGACGTAAAACGTGAGGTGTGTGACGTAAAACGTGACGTGTGTGACGTTTACGTGACGTGTGTGACGTTTTTGATGTTTTACGTGGCGTTTACGTGACCTTTTTGACTTCATCCTGTATGGTAATTAAAAGTCTCTCTCTCTCTCTCTCTTTTTAAAAAATTTATAAGAATAACTGTAAAATATATACGTACACATTTCTTACATTTTCATTTATATTCAACATGTGTGTTGGTAAAGTACTTGTACTGCTTCTCTTAACAGCCCACGCAAATTCTGCGAACGTTACTCTAGAATATTTTGTATCATTTTTGCAACGGTTTGGCTACATTAATCAAAATGAAATCGTAGGTGATAGCCTTAAAAATGTGTTAGCAAATTTTCAAGAAAAATATAATCTACCTGTGGATGGAACTCTGAACGCTGCCACTATTCAATTAATTAATAAACCTAGATGTACTGTTGGTGAAAATTCATTTACAACGATATCAAGATGGCAAAATAAAACGAGTTTGCGATGGTATTTTCCTCAAGCCCGTTCGGAACATCTTTTAACAGCTCAAAAGGCTTTTGCAATATGGGAACGTGATTCCAATTTCAATTTTCAACTAGTTCAATTTCCAACACCGAAACCCGATATTACTATAACCGTCGTACCCAAAAAACATGATTTTCGAGAAAGCTGCACAGGTCACCATCGATGTCCAAAAAACTTTGATGGGCCTGGGAAAATATTGGCTCACGCACATTTTCCTAGTGCTAATGGATGTATTGAAATTCATATGGATGCTGGCGAGCAATGGTATTTTGGGGATGATGATGATAATGTTCCTGATGGTCAAGTAAGCTTTCTTATGGTGTTGGTACATGAAATCGGTCACACCCTTGGGTTAGGACATAGTGAAGTAGAGTCTGCAATAATGTTTCCATGGTATCAGCAAAAGTTAACTCCTCTAGATGAAGATGATAAGAATGCATTAGAATTCTTGTATGGTCCACGACGACGACGAACGCCGACAACAATGACAACGACAACGAGTACAATTTATCCTCCAACCACTCGAAAACACATTTCTTCTTCTTCTTCTTCTTCTTCTTCTGTTAAGGCGCCGATGACTGTTTCGCTTCAATACAAAAATTTATGTAATATTAAATCACCTGATTTCATGTTTCTTGCAACAGCTCCAACGTTTCCTAATTATCGATTGTACGTCGGATTTAATACATCTTTGTGGAAATTTGATTTAAATAGTATGCTCATACCTTCAAGTCCCGAGCCGTTAAGTAATTATCTACCCAATGAACTTAAGACTTCCTCGACCCCATTTTCTCACATTTTTCAAAATTCAGCGGGGGATTTAATAACGTTTGGTAATCGAAAATGTTATGTAGCCTCATTTCCAAATTTAAATATTCAAAATGATTATTATTTACCTGTGCCCTCAGATGCTTATATTAATGCGTTATTTCAATCAAATAGTGGTAGAACTTTTGTTTTCTATAACAACGTTTCCTATGTAGAATACAATAATGATCCTGGAGAAATAATTAGTCGTGGACGTATAACCGATCAATTTCCCGGTATACCGATGGACTTGACATCAGCGTTTAGATATATAGATGGTTTCATTTACTTTTTCAACAAAAACTTAAACGTATATTACAAATATAGTGAATATACGAAAAAAGTTGTTGAAGCTGGACAATTTAGTTGGAATCTATTTAACATACCCTGTCCCAGCGTAGGGTTAAAAGAACAATTGAAAACCCTATTGACAAAAATTATATCTTTTTATGAATAAAATGTACTTACCAAGTAAATTGAATATAATAAAAAAATAATTAAACGCTTCGTTCTTTATTATATACTCTTTATACTCTTTCAGCACAATTTTTTTGTTTTTCTTCGAAAAATATTACACATGGTGAAATGAAATTTTTTTTGATTTTTAATAAATGATATGAAAAATTTTTGAGTTTTAATGAAACACCTTTTGCATATTTTTAGTTGTTTATTGCAACATTACATGGGGATCGAAACCTTCTTTGAATACATTTATAACGTGAGGCACGATATTGTAAATGTCTTGTTAATTTCACCATTTAATTGTCCATCCATGGCGTCACCGGCACCTGAAGAACTGTTGGTGTTGGTTGAATTCGTCTTAAGGGGTAACAGCAACAACATAGTACTTTTTTCGGTATTCTTGTATTGTCCAAATTTAAATCGCCCAACTGCTTTATAACGTTTTCTTTGTCTTCGTACAGTTTAATATCTTTACGAAGTTGCTTGAGTCTTTCTTCAAATTTAAGGACTTTTTCCCAAATATGTTTGTCTTGACGACGCATGTCTTAAAGCAATAATCCCTCCAAGCGTTATTAATAAATATTATATAATAACCCCCTCTAGATATAGATCACGTGACATAATTATCCAATCATGATCAAGCAATTTTTTCGTAAAATTAGCATCTACGTTGCTTGTGGATAATGCCTGTTTTTTTTCCTCAATTCAATTGGATTAATAACAACGAAGATAAACGCTTTGTGTCCTTATGGCCAAGTTCATTGCGCATGTTTTTCTTTAAATTTGACATCTACGGCACTTATAGATAATACCTACCTTTTTCATAATTAAATTGGATCAATAATAACGAAGTTAAACGCTAATGCCTTTATGACAACGTTCATTGCGCATGCTTTTCTTTAAATTTAGCGTCTATGTCCCCTTTACATGATATCTGTCTTTTTCGTCATTCAATTGGACCAATAATAATGAAGTTAAGCGCTTTGTGCCCTTATGGCAACGTTCATTGCGCAGGTTTTTTCTTTAAATTTGACATCTACGTCACTTTTACCTGATACCTGTTTTTTCCGCGATTCAATTGGACCAATAACAGCGAAGTTAAGCGCTTTGTGCCCTTTTGGCCACGTTCATTGCACATGTTTTTTCTTTAAATTTGACATCTACGCTACTTCTAGATTATACTGGTCTTTTTCGCTATTCAATTGGACCAATAACAGCGAAGTTAAGCGCTTTGTGCCCTTATGGCAACGTTCATTGCGCATGTTTTTCTGTAAATTTGACATCTACGTTACTTATAGATAATGCCTGTTTTTTCCGCGATTCAATTGGACCAATAACAGCGAAGTTAAGCGCTTTGTGCCCTTATGGCCACGCTCATTGTGCATGTTTTTTCTTTAAATTTGGCATCTACGCCACTTATAGATAATACCTGTTTTTTCCGCGATTCAATTGGACCAATAACAGCGAAGTTAAGCGCTTTGTGCCCTTATGGCCACGCTCATTGCGCATGCTTTTCTTTAAATTTGACATCTACGTCACTCATAGATAATGCCTGTTTTTTCCGCGATTCAATTGGACCAATAACAGCGAAGTTAAGCGCTTTGTGCCCTTTTGGCCGCGTTCATTGCGCATGTTTTTCTTTAAATTTGACATCTACGCCACTCATAGATATTGCCTGTTTTTTCCGCGATTCAATTGGACCAATAACGAGGAAGTTAAGCGCTTTGTGCCCTTTTGGCCGCGTTCATTGCGCATGTTTTTCTTTAAATTTGATATCTACGCCACTCATAGATATTGCCTGTTTTTTCCGCGATTCAATTGGACCAATAACGAGGAAGTTAAGCGCTTTGTGCCCTTTCGGCAACGTTCATTGCGCATGCTTTTCTTTAAATTTGACATCTATGCCACTTATAGATAATGCCTGTTTTTTCTGCGATTCAATTGGACCAATAACGAGGAAGTTAAGCGCTTTGTGCCCTTTCGGCAACGTTCATTGCGCATGCTTTTCTTTAAATTTGACATCTATGCCACTTATAGATAATGCCTGTTTTTTCTGCGATTCAATTGGACCAATAACAACGAAGTTAAGCGCTTTGTGCCCTTTCGGCAACGTTCATTGCGCATGCTTTTCTTTAAATTTGACATCTACGTCACTCATAGATAATGCCTGTTTTTTCCGCGATTCAATTGGACCAATAACAGCGAAGTTAAGCGCTTTGTGCCCTTTTGGCCGCGTTCATTGCGCATGTTTTTCTTTAAATTTGACATCTACGCCACTCATAGATATTGCCTGTTTTTTCCGCGATTCAATTGGACCAATAACGAGGAAGTTAAGCGCTTTGTGCCCTTTTGGCCGCGTTCATTGCGCATGTTTTTCTTTAAATTTGATATCTACGCCACTCATAGATATTGCCTGTTTTTTCCGCGATTCAATTGGACCAATAACGAGGAAGTTAAGCGCTTTGTGCCCTTTCGGCAACGTTCATTGCGCATGCTTTTATTTAAATTTGACATCTATGCCACTTATAGATAATGCCTGTTTTTTCTGCGATTCAATTGGACCAATAACAACGAAGTTAAGCGCTTTGTGCCCTTATGGCCACGCTCATTGCGCATGTTTTTTCTTTAAATTTGACATCTACGTCACTCATAGATAATGCCTGTTTTTTCCGCGATTCAATTGGACCAATAACGAGGAAGTTAAGCGCTTTGTGCCCTTTCGGCAACGTTCATTGCGCATGCTTTTCTTTAAATTTGACATCTACGTCACTCATAGATAATGCCTGTTTTTTCCGCGATTCAATTGGACCAATAACAGCGAAGTTAAGCGCTTTGTGCCCTTTTGGCCGCGTTCATTGCGCATGTTTTTCTTTAAATTTGACATCTACGCCACTCATAGATATTGCCTGTTTTTTCCGCGATTCAATTGGACCAATAACGAGGAAGTTAAGCGCTTTGTGCCCTTTTGGCCGCGTTCATTGCGCATGTTTTTCTTTAAATTTGATATCTACGCCACTCATAGATATTGCCTGTTTTTTCCGCGATTCAATTGGACCAATAACGAGGAAGTTAAGCGCTTTGTGCCCTTTCGGCAACGTTCATTGCGCATGCTTTTCTTTAAATTTGACATCTACGTCACTCATAGATAATGCCTGTTTTTTCCGCGATTCAATTGGACCAATAACAGCGAAGTTAAGCGCTTTGTGCCCTTTTGGCCGCGTTCATTGCGCATGTTTTTCTTTAAATTTGACATCTACGCCACTCATAGATATTGCCTGTTTTTTCCGCGATTCAATTGGACCAATAACGAGGAAGTTAAGCGCTTTGTGCCCTTTTGGCCGCGTTCATTGCGCATGTTTTTCTTTAAATTTGATATCTACGCCACTCATAGATATTGCCTGTTTTTTCCGCGATTCAATTGGACCAATAACGAGGAAGTTAAGCGCTTTGTGCCCTTTCGGCAACGTTCATTGCGCATGCTTTTCTTTAAATTTGACATCTATGCCACTTATAGATAATGCCTGTTTTTTCTGCGATTCAATTGGACCAATAACAACGAAGTTAAGCGCTTTGTGCCCTTATGGCCACGCTCATTGCGCATGTTTTTTCTTTAAATTTGACATCTACGTCACTCATAGATAATGCCTGTTTTTTCCGCGATTCAATTGGACCAATAACGAGGAAGTTAAGCGCTTTGTGCCCTTTCGGCAACGTTCATTGCGCATGCTTTTCTTTAAATTTGACATCTACGCCACTTATAGATAATGCCTGTTTTTTCCGCGATTCAATTGGACCAATAACAGCGAAGTTAAGCGCTTTGTGCCCTTATGGCAACCATCATTGCGCATGTTTTTTCTTTAAATTAGACATCTACGTCACTCATAGATAATGCCTGTTTTTTTCGCGATTCAATTGGACCAATAACAGCGAAGTTAAGCGCCTTGTGCCCTTATGGCAACGTTCATTGCGCATGCTTTTCTTTAAATTTGACATCTACGTCACTTATAGATCATACCTGTCTTTTCCGCAATTCGATTGAATCAATAATAACGAAGTTAAACGCTAATGCCCTTACGGCAACGTTCATTGCGCATGCTTTTCTTTAAATTTGACATCTACGTCACTTATAGATCATACCTGTCTTTTCCGCAATTCGATTGGACTAAAAATGGCTGCTCTCGAAATTCGAATTTACCGCGCAAAACGTCGGCGACACCAGCGCCTCTGGTGGCAGTTTCTGTAAGTTATCCAGAACATACTTTGCTACACTACTATTGTCGCTATACAAATTGCTGCTTTCATTTTTCTAACTATAATCATTAATATTCTTATTAGTATAATTAATATTATCAGTACGTGAATAATTATTTTAATCATTATTATTTTGAAAAGTGTTAAATTTTCTGGAATTCTTATGTTATTATTAGAACTGTAAAAATTCTTTGTAACTGGTATTATTAATATTATAACAGTTACCATTGTTATTACTAAAATATTGTAAATAAAATTATTCTCGGGGTTATTATTATAGTAAGCCTTATTAGTTTTATTTATGTTATTTAACTATTGTCGCTATACAAATTGCTGCTTTCATTATTCTATCTATAATCATTAATATTCTTATTATTATACTTAATATTATCAGTACGTGAATAATTATTTTAATGATTATTATTTTGAAAAGTATTAAATTTTCTGGAACACTTTGTTATTATTAAACTGTAAAAATTCTTTGTAACTGGTTTTATTAATATTATAACAATTACTATTCTTATTATTAAAATATTGTTAAAAAAATTATTCTCGTTGTTATTATTATAGTAAGCCTTATTAGTTTTAGTAATGTTGTATTACTATTGTCGCTATACAAATTGCTGCTTTCATTTTTCTAACTATAATCATTAATATTCTTATTAGTATAATTAATATTATCAGTACGTGAATAATTATTTTAATCATTATTATTTTGAAAAGTGTTAAATTTTCTGGAATTCTTATGTTATTATTAGAACTGTAAAAATTCGTTGTAACTGGTATTATTAATATTATAACAATTGCTATTGTTATTACTAAAATATTGTTAATAAAATCATTCTCTGTGTTATTATTATAGTAAGCCTTATTAGTTTTAGTAATTTTATATTACTATTGTCGCTATACAAATTGCTGCTTCTATTATTCTAACTATAATCAATAATATTCTTATTAGTATAATTAATATAATCATTACGTGAATAATTATTTTAAAGATTATTATTTTGAAAAGAGTTAAATTTTATTGAATAATTATGTTATTATTAGAACTGTAAATATTCTTTGTAACTGGTATTATTAATATTATAACAATTACTATTCTTATTACTAAAATATTGTTAATAAAATTATTCTCGGTGTTATTATTATAGTAAGCATTATTAGTTTTGGTAATGTTATACTACTATTGTCGCTATACAAATTGCTGCTTTCATTATTCTATATATAATCATTAATATTCTTATTAGTATAATTAATATTATCAGTACGTGAATAATTATTTTAATCATTATTATTTTGAAAAGTTTTAAATTTTCTGGAACACTTATTTTATTATTAAACTGTAAAAATTCTTTGTAACTGATATTATTAATATTATAACAATTACTATTGTTATTACTAAAATATTGTTAATAAAATTATTCTTGATGTTATTGTTATAGTAAGCCTTATTAGTTTTAATAATGTTATATTACTAATGTCGCTATACAAATTACTGCTTTCGTTATTCTAACCATAAACATTAATATTCTTATTAGTATAATTAATATTATCAGTACGTGAATAATTATTTTAATCATTATTATTTTGAAAAGTTTTAAATTTTCTGGAACACTTATGTTATTATTAGAACTGTAAAAATTCTTTGTAACTGGTACTATTAATATTAAAACTGTTACTATTTTTATTACAAAAATATTGTTAATAAAATTATTCTCGGTGTTATTATTAAGTAAGCCTTATTAGTTTTGGTAATGTTATATTACTATTGTCGCTATACAAATTGCGTCTTTCATTATTCTATATATAATCATTAATATTCTTATTAGTATAATTAATATTATCAGTACGTGAATAATTATTTTAATCATTAGTATTTTGTAAAGCATTAAATTTTCTGGAACACTTATGTTATTATTAAACTGTAAAAATTCTTTTTAACTGGTATTATTAATATTATAACAATTACTACTGTTATTACTAAAATAAAAATCTTGTTAATAAAATTATTCTCGATGTTATTGTTATAGTAAGCCTTATTAGTTTTAATAATGTTATATTACTATTGTCGCTATACAAATTGCTGCTTTCATTATTCCAACCATAAACATTAATATTGTTATTAGTATACTTAATAATATCAGTACGGGAATAATTATTTTAGTCATTATTATTTTGAAAAGAATTAAATTTTATGGAATAATTATGTTATTATTAGAACTGCAAAAATTCTTTTTAACTGGTATTATTAATATTATAACAATTACTATTCTTATTACTAAAATATGGTTAATAAAATTATTCTCGGTGTTATTATTATAGTAAGTATTATTAGTTTTAGTAATGTTATATTACTATTGTCGCTATACAAATTGCTGCTTTCATTATTCCAACCATAAACATTAATATTGTTATTAGTATACTTAATAATATCAGTACGGGAATAATTATTTTAGTCATTATTATTTTGAAAAGAATTAAATTGAATGCAATAATTATGTTATTATTAGAACTGCAAAAATTCTTTTTAACTGGTATTATTAATATTATAACAATTACTATTCTTATTACTAAAATATGGTTAATAAAATTATTCTCGGTGTTATTATTATAGTAAGTATTATTAGTTTTAGTAATGTTATATTACTATGGTCGCTATGCAAATTGCTGCTTTCATTTTTCTAACTATAATCATTAATATTCCTACTAGTATACTTAATATTATCAGTACGGGAATAATTATTTTAATCATTATTATTTTGAAAAGTATTAAATTTTCTGGAATACTTATGTTATTATTAGAACTGTAAAAATTCTTTGTAACTGGTATTATTAATATTATAACAATTACTATTCTTATTACTAAAATATTGTTAATAAAATTAGTCTCGGTGTTATTATTATAGTAAGCCTTATTAATTTTAGTAATGTTATATTACTATTGTCGCTATACAAATTGCTGCTTTCATTATTCTAACTATAATCATTAATGTTCCTATTAGTATACTTAATATTATCAGTACGTGAATAATTATTTTAATCATTATTATTTTGAAAAGTATTAAATTTTCTGGAACACTTATGTTATTATTAAACTGTAAAAAATCTTTGTAACTGGTATTATTAATATTATAACAATTACCATTGTTATTACTAAAATATTGTTAATAAAATTATTCTCGGTGCTATTTTTATAGTAAGCCTTTTAGTAATGTTATATTACTATTTTCGCTATACAAATTGCTGCTTTCATTATTCTAACTCTAATCAATAATACTCTTATTAGTATACTTAATATTATCAGTACATGAATAATTATTTTAATCTATATTATTTTGTAAAGAATTAAATTTTCTGGAATACTTATGTTATTATTAGAACTGTAAAAATTCTTTGTAACTGGTATTATTAATATTATAACAATTACTATTCTTATTACTAAAATATTGTTAATAAAATTATTCTCGGTGTTATTATTATAGTAAGCCTTATTAATTTTAGTAATGTTATATTAGTATTGTCGCTATACAAATTGCTGCTTTCATTATTCTAACTCTAATCATTAATATTCCTATTAGTATACTTAATATTATCAGTACGTGAATATATATTTTAATCATTATTATTTTGAAAAGTATTAAATTTTCTGGAACACTTATGTTATTATTAAACTGTAAAAATTCTTTGTAACTGGTATTATTAATATTATAACAATTACTATTGTTATTACTAAAATATTGTTATTAAAATTATTCTCGGTGTTATTATTATAGTAAGCCTTATTAGTTTTAGTAATGTTATATTACTATTGTCGCTATATAAATTGCTGCTTTCATTATTCTAACTTTAATCACTAATATTTTTATTAGTATACTTAATATTATCAGTACGGGAATAATTATTTTAATCATTATTATTTTGAAAAGTATTAAATTTTCTGGAACACTTTGTTATTATTAAACTGTAAAAATTCTTTGTAACTGGTGTTATTAATATTATAACAATTACTATTCTTATTATTAAAATATTGTTAAAAAAATTATTCTCGTTGTTATTATTATAGTAAGCCTTATTAGTTTTAGTAATGTTATATTAATATTGTCGCTATACAAATTGCTGCTTTCATTATTCTAAATATAATCATTAATATTCCTATTAGCATACTTAATATTATCAGTACGTGAATAATTATTTTAATCATTATTATTTTGAAAAGTATTAAATTTTCTGGAATACTTATGTTATTACTAGAACTGTAAAAATTCTTTGTAACTGGTATTATTAATATTATAACAATTACTATTCTTATTACTAAAATATTGTTAATAAAATTATTCTCGGTGTTATTATTTTAGTAAGCCTTATTAATTTTAGTAATGTTATATTACTATTGTCGCTATACAAATTGCTGCTTTCATTATTCTAACTATAATCATTAATATTCCTATTAGTATACTTAATATTATCAGTACGGGAATAATTATTTTAATCATTATTATTTTGAAAAGTATTAAATTTTCTGGAATACTTATGTTATTATTACAACTGTAAAAATTCTTTGTAACTGGTATTATTAATATTATAACAATTACTATTCTTATTATTAAAATATTGTTAAAAAAATTATTCTCGTTGTTATTATTATAGTAAGCCTTATTAGTTTTAGTAATGTTATATTACTATTGTCGCTATACAAATTGCTGCTTTCATTTTTCTAACTATAATCATTAATATTCTTATTAGTATAATTAATATTATCAGTACGTGAATAATTATTTTAATCATTATTATTTTGAAAAGTGTTAAATTTTCTGGAAATCTTATGTTATTATTAGAACTATAAAAATTATTTGTAACTGGTATTATTAATATTGTAACAATTACTATTCTTATTACTAAAATATTGTTAATAAAATTATTCTCGATGTTATTATTATAGTAAGCCTAATTAATTTTAGTAATGTTATATTAATATTGTCGCTATACAAATTGCTGCTTTCATTATTCTAAATATAATCATTAATATTCCTATTAGTATACTTAATATTATCAGTACGTGAATAATTATTTTAATCATTATTATTTTGAAAAGTTTTAAATTTTCTGGAACACTTTGTTATTATTAAACTGTAAAAATTCTTTGTAACTGGTATTATCAATATTATAACAATTACTATTCTTATTACTAAAATATTGTCAATAAAATTATTCTCGATGTTATTATTATAGTAAGCCTTATTAGTTTTAATAATGTTATATTACTATTGTCGCTATACAAATTGCTGCTTTCATTATTCTAAATATAATCATTAATATTCCTATTAGTATACTTAATATTATCAGTACGTGAATAATTATTTTAATCATTATTATTTTGAAAAGTATCAAATTTTCTGGAATACTTATGTTATTATTAGAACTGCAAAAATTCTTTTTAACTGGTATTACTAATATTATAACAATTACTATTCTTATTACTAAAACATGGTTAATAAAATTATTCTCGGTGTTATTATTATAGTAAGTATTATTAGTTTTAGTAATGTTATATTACTATTGTCGCTATACAAATTGCTGCTTTCATTATTCTAACTATAATCATTAATATTCCTATTAGTATACTTAATATTATCAGTACGTTTATAATTATTTTAATGATTATTATTTTGTAAAGTATTAAATTTTCTGGAATTCTTATGTTATTATTAAAACTGTAAACATTCTTTGTAACTGGTATTATTAATATTATAACAATTACTATTCTTATTACTAAAATATGGTTAATAAAATTATTCTCGGTGTTATTATTATAGTAACCCTTATTAGTTTTAGTAATGTTATATTACTATTGTCGCTATATAAATTGCTGCTTTCGTTATTCTAACTTTAATCATTAATATTTTTGTTAGTATACTTAATATTATCAATACGGGAATAATTATTTTAATCATTATTATTTTGAAAAGAATTAAATTTTATGGAATAATTATGTTATTATTAGAACTGCAAAAATTATTTGTAACTGGTATTATTAATATTATAACAATTACTATTCTTATTACTAAAATATGGTTAATAAAATTATTCTCGGTGTTATTATTATAGTAAGCCTTATTAGTTTTAGTAATGTTATATTACTATTGTCGCTATACAAATTGCTGTTTTCATTATTCTAACTTTAATCATTAATATTCTTATTAGTATACTTAATATTATCAGTACATGAATAATTATTTTAATCATTATTATTTTGAAAAGAATTAAATTTTATAGAATAATTATGTTATTATTAGAACTGTAAATATTCTTTGTAACTGGTATTATTAATATTATAACAATTACTATTCTTATTATTAAAATATTGTTAAAAAAATTATTCTCGTTGTTATTATTATAGTAAGCCTTATTAGTTTTAGTAATGTTGTATTACTATTGTCGCTATACAAATTGCTGCTTTCATTTTTCTAACTATAATCATTAATATTCTTATTAGTATAATTAATATTATCAGTACGTGAATAATTATTTTAATCATTATTATTTTGAAAAGTGTTATATTTTCTGGAATTCTTATGTTATTAATAAACTGTAAAAATTATTTGTAACTGGTATTATTAATATTATAACAATTACTATTCTTATTATTAAAATATTGTTAAAAAAATTATTCTCGGTGTTATTATTATAGTAAGCCTTATTAGTTTTAGTAATGTTATATTACTATTGTCGCTATACGAATTGCTGCTTTCATTATTCTAACTATAATCATTAATATTCCTATTAGTATACTTAATATTATCAGTACGGGAATAATTATTTTAATCATTATTATTTTGAAAAGTATTAAATTTTCTGGAATACTTATGTTATTATTACAACTGTAAAAATTCTTTGTAACTGGTATTATTAATATTATAACAATTACTATTCTTATTATTAAAATATTGTTAAAAAAATTATTCTCGTTGTTATTATTATAGTAAGCCTTATTAGTTTTAGTAATGTTATATTACTATTGTCGCTATACAAATTGCTGCTTTCATTTTTCTAACTATAATCATTAATATTCTTATTAGTATAATTAATATTATCAGTACGTGAATAATTATTTTAATCATTATTATTTTGAAAAGTGTTAAATTTTCTGGAAATCTTATGTTATTATTAGAACTATAAAAATTATTTGTAACTGGTATTATTAATATTGTAACAATTACTATTCTTATTACTAAAATATTGTTAATAAAATTATTCTCGATGTTATTATTATAGTAAGCCTAATTAATTTTAGTAATGTTATATTAATATTGTCGCAATACAAATTGCTGCTTTCATTATTCTAAATATAATCATTAATATTCCTATTAGTATACTTAATATTATCAGTACGTGAATAATTATTTTAATCATTATTATTTTGAAAAGTATTAAATTTTCTGGAACACTTTGTTATTATTAAACTGTAAAAATTCTTCGTAACTGGTATTATCAATATTATAACAATTACTATTCTTATTACTAAAATATTGTCAATAAAATTATTCTCGATGTTATTATTATAGTAAGCCTTATTAGTTTTAATAATGTTATATTACTATTGTCGCTATACAAATTGCTGCTTTCATTATTCTAAATATAATCATTAATATTCCTATTAGTATACTTAATATTATCAGTACGTGAATAACTATTTTAATCATTATTATTTTGAAAAGTATCAAATTTTCTGGAATACTTATGTTATTATTAGAACTGCAAAAATTCTTTTTAACTGGTATTACTAATATTATAACAATTACTATTCTTATTACTAAAACATGGTTAATAAAATTATTCTCGGTGTTATTATTATAGTAAGTATTATTAGTTTTAGTAATGTTATATTACTATTGTCGCTATACAAATTGCTGCTTTCATTATTCTAACTATAATCATTAATATTCCTATTAGTATACTTAATATTATCAGTACGTTTATAATTATTTTAATGATTATTATTTTGTAAAGTATTAAATTTTCTGGAATTCTTATGTTATTATTAAAACTGTAAACATTCTTTGTAACTGGTATTATTAATATTATAACAATTACTATTCTTATTACTAAAATATGGTTAATAAAATTATTCTCGGTGTTATTATTATAGTAACCCTTATTAGTTTTAGTAATGTTATATTACTATTGTCGCTATATAAATTGCTGCTTTCGTTATTCTAACTTTAATCATTAATATTTTTGTTAGTATACTTAATATTATCAATACGGGAATAATTATTTTAATCATTATTATTTTGAAAAGAATTAAATTTTATGGAATAATTATGTTATTATTAGAACTGCAAAAATTATTTGTAACTGGTATTATTAATATTATAACAATTACTATTCTTATTACTAAAATATGGTTAATAAAATTATTCTCGGTGTTATTATTATAGTAAGCCTTATTAGTTTTAGTAATGTTATATTACTATTGTCGCTATACAAATTGCTGTTTTCATTATTCTAACTTTAATCATTAATATTCTTATTAGTATACTTAATATTATCAGTACATGAATAATTATTTTAATCATTATTATTTTGAAAAGAATTAAATTTTATAGAATAATTATGTTATTATTAGAACTGTAAATATTCTTTGTAACTGGTATTATTAATATTATAACAATTACTATTCTTATTATTAAAATATTGTTAAAAAAATTATTCTCGTTGTTATTATTATAGTAAGCCTTATTAGTTTTAGTAATGTTGTATTACTATTGTCGCTATACAAATTGCTGCTTTCATTTTTCTAACTATAATCATTAATATTCTTATTAGTATAATTAATATTATCAGTACGTGAATAATTATTTTAATCATTATTATTTTGAAAAGTGTTAAATTTTCTGGAATTCTTATGTTATTAATAAACTGTAAAAATTATTTGTAACTGGTATTATTAATATTATAACAATTACTATTCTTATTATTAAAATATTGTTAAAAAAATTATTCTCGGTGTTATTATTATAGTAAGCCTTATTAGTTTTAGTAATGTTATATTACTATTGTCGCTATACAAATTGCTGCTTTCATTTTTCTAACTATAATCATTAATATTCTTCTTAGTATAATTAATATTATCAGTACGTGAATAATTATTTTAATCATTATTATTTTGAAAAGTTTTAAATTTTCTGGAATACTTATGTTATTATTAGAACTGTAAAAATTCTTTGTAACTGGTACTATTAATATTAAAACTGTTACTATTTTTATTACAAAAATATTGTTAATAAAATTATTCTCGGTGTTATTATCAAGTAAGCCTTATTAGTTTTGGTAATGTTATATTACTATTGTCGCTTACAAATTGCTTCTTTCATTATTCTATATATAATCATTAATATTCTTATTAGTATAATTAATATTATCAGTACGTGAATAATTATTTTAATCATTATTATTTTGAAAAGTATTAAATTTTCTGGAACACTTTGTTATTATTAAACTATAAAAATTCTTTGTAACTGGTATTATTAATATTATGACAATTACTATTCTTATTATTAAAATATTGTTAAAAAAATTATTCTCGTTGTTATTATTATAGTAAGCCTTATTAGTTTTAGTAATGTTATATTACTATTGTCGCTATACAAATTGCTGCTTTCATTTTTCTAACTATAATCATTAATATTCTTATTAGTATAATTAATATTATCAGTACGTGAATAATTATTTTAATCATTATTATTTTGAAAAGTGTTAAATTTTCTGGAATTTTTATGTTATTATTAGAACTGTAAAAATTCTTTGTAACTGGTATTATTAATATTATAACAGTTATTATTGTTATTACTAAAATATTGTAAATAAAATTATTCTCGGTGTTATTATTATAGTAAGCCTTATTAGTTTTAGTAATTTTATATTACTATTGTCGCTATACAAATTGCTGCTTCTATGATTCTAACTATAATCAATAATATTCTTATTAGTATAATTAATATAATCATTACGTGAATAATTATTTTAATGATTATTATTTTGAAAAGAATTAAATTTTATTGAATAATTATGTTATTATTAGAACTGTAAATATTCTTTGTAACTGGTATTATTAATATTATAACAATTACTATTCTTATTACTAAAATATTGTTAATAAAATTATTCTCGGTGTTATTATTATAGTAAGCATTATTAGTTTTGGTAATGTTATACTACTATTGTCGCTATACACATTGCTGCTTTCATTATTCTATATATAATCATTAATATTCTTATTAGTATAATTAATATTATCAGTACGTGAATAATTATTTTAATCATTATTATTTTGAAAAGTTTTAAATTTTCTGGAACACTTATTTTATTATTAAACTGTAAAAATTCTTTGTAACTGATATTATTAATATTATAACAATTACTATTGTTATTACTAAAATATTGTTAATAAAATTATTCTTGATGTTATTGTTATAGTAAGCCTTATTAGTTTTAATAATGTTATATTACTATTGTCGTTATACAAATTACTGCTTTCGTTATTCTAACTATAATCATTAATATTCTTATTAGTATACTTAATATTATCAGTACATGAATAATTATTTTAATCATTATTATTTTGAAAAGTATTAAATTTTCTGGAACACTTATGTTATTATTAGAACTGTAAAAATTCTTTGTAACTGGTACTATTAATATTAAAACTGTTACTATTTTTATTACAAAAATGTTGTTAATAAAATTATTCTCGGTGTTATTATTAAGTAAGCCTTATTAGTTTTGGTAATGTTATATTACTATTGTCGCTATACAAATTGCGTCTTTCATTATTCTATATATAATCATTAATATTCTTATTAGTATAATTAATATTATCAGTACGTGAATAATTATTTTAATCATTAGTATTTTGTAAAGCATTAAATTTTCTGGAACACTTATGTTATTATTAAACTGTAAAAATTCTTTTTAACTGGTATTATTATTATTATAACAATTACTATTGTTATTACTAAAATAAAAATATTGTTAATAAAATTATTCTTGATGTTATTGTTATAGTAAGCCTTATTAGTTTTAATAATGTTATATTACTATTGTCGCTATACAAATTGCTGCTTTCATTATTCCAACCATAAACATTAATATTGTTATTAGTATACTTAATAATATCAGTACGGGAATAATTATTTTAGTCATTATTATTTTGAAAAGAATTAAATTTTATGGAATAATTATGTTATTATTAGAACTGCAAAAATTCTTTTTAACTGGTATTATTAATATTATAACAATTACTATTCTTATTACTAAAATATGGTTAATAAAATTATTCTCGGTGTTATTATTATAGTAAGTATTATTTGTTTTAGTAATATTATATTACTATTGTCGCTATACAAATTGCTGCTTTCATTATTCCAACCATAAACATTAATATTGTTATTAGTATACTTAATAATATCAGTACGGGAATAATTATTTTAGTCATTATTATTTTGAAAAGAATTAAATTTTATGGAATAATTATGTTATTATTAGAACTGCAAAAATTCTTTTTAACTGGTATTATTAATATTATAACAATTACTATTCTAATTACTAAAATATGGTTAATAAAATTATTCTCGGTGTTATTATTATAGTAAGTATTATTAGTTTTAGTAATGTTATATTACTATGGTCGCTATACAAATTGCTGCTTTCATTTTTCTAACTATAATCATTAACATTCTTATTAGTATAATTAATATTATCAGTACGTGAATAATTATTTTAATCATTATAATTTTGAAAAGTATTAAATTTTCTGGAATACTTATGTTATTATTAGAAATGTAAAAATTCTTTGTAACTGGTTTTATTAATATTAAAACAATGACTATCGTTATTACTAAAATATTGTAAATTAAATTATTCTCTGTGTTATTATTATTGTGAGCCTTATTAATTTTAGTAATGTTATATTACTATTATCGCTATATAAATTGCTGCTTTCATTATTTTAGCTATAAACATTAATATTCTTATTAGTATATTTAATATTATCAGTACGTGAATAATTATTTTAATCATTATTATTTTGAATTTACTGGATTTCTTATGTTATTAATAAACTGTAAAAATTATTTGTAACTGGTGTTATTAATATTATAACAATTACTATTCTTATTATTAAAATATTGTTAAAAAAATTATTCTCGGTGTTATTATTATAGTAAGCCTTATTAGATTTAGTAATGTTATATTACTATTGTCGCTATACAAATTGCTGCTTTCATTTTTCTAACTATAATCATTAATATTCTTATTAGTATAATTAATATTATCAGTACGTGAATAATTATTTTAATCATTATTATTTTGAAAAGTTTTAAATTTTCTGGAATACTTATGTTATTATTAGAACTGTAAAAATTCTTTGTAACTGGTATTATTAATATTATAACAATTACTATTGTTATTACTAAAATATTGTTAATAAAATTATTCTCGATGTTATTATTATAGTAAGCCTTATTAGTTTTAATAATGTTATATTACTATTGTCGCTATACAAATTGCTGCTTTCATTATTCCAACCATAAACATTAATATTGTTATTAGTATACTTAATAATATCAGTACGGGAATAATTATTTTAATCATTATTATTTTGAAAAGTTTTAAATTTTCTGGAACACTTATTTTATTATTAAACTGTAAAAATTCTTTGTAACTGATATTATTAATATTATAACAATTACTATTGTTATTACTAAAATATTGTTAATAAAATTATTCTTGATGTTATTGTTATAGTAAGCCTTATTAGTTTTAATAATGTTATATTACTATTGTCGTTATACAAATTACTGCTTTCGTTATTCTAACTATAATCATTAATATTCTTATTAGTATACTTAATATTATCAGTACATGAATAATTATTTTAATCACTATTATTTTGAAAAGTATTAAATTTTCTGGAACACTTATGTTATTATTAGAACTGAAAAAATTCTTTGTAACTGGTACTATTAATATTAAAACTGTTACTATTTTTATTACAAAAATATTGTTAATAAAATTATTCTCGGTGTTATTATTAAGTAAGCCTTATTAGTTTTGGTAATGTTATATTACTATTGTCGCTATACAAATTGCGTCTTTCATTATTCTATATATAATCATTAATATTCTTATTAGTATAATTAATATTATCAGTACGTGAATAATTATTTTAATCATTAGTATTTTGTAAAGCATTAAATTTTCTGGAACAGTTATGTTATTATTAAACTGTAAAAATTCTTTTTAACTGGTATTATTAATATTATAACAATTACTATTGTTATTACTAAAATAAAAATATTGTTAATAAAATTATTCTTGATGTTATTGTTATAGTAAGCCTTATTAGTTTTAATAATGTTATATTACTATTGTCGCTATACAAATTGCTGCTTTAATTATTCCAACCATAAACATTAATATTGTTATTAGTATACTTAATAATATCAGTACGGGAATAATTATTTTAGTCATTATTATTTTGAAAAGAATTAAATTTTATGGAATAATTATGTTATTATTAGAACTGCAAAAATTCTTTTTAACTGGTATTATTAATATTATAACAATTACTATTCTTATTACTAAAATATGGTTAATAAAATTATTCTCGGTGTTATTATTATAGTAAGTATTATTTGTTTTAGTAATATTATATTACTATTGTCGCTATACAAATTGCTGCTTTCATTATTCCAACCATAAACATTAATATTGTTATTAGTATACTTAATAATATCAGTACGGGAATAATTATTTTAGTCATTATTATTTTGAAAAGAATTAAATTTTATGGAATAATTATGTTATTATTAGAACTGCAAAAATTCTTTTTAACTGGTATTATTAATATTATAACAATTACTATTCTTATTACTAAAATATGGTTAATAAAATTATTCTCGGTGTTATTATTATAGTAAGTATTATTAGTTTTAGTAATGTTATATTACTATTGTCGCTATACAAATTGCTGCTTTCATTATTCTAACTTTAATCATTGATATTCTTATTAGCATACTTAATATTATTAGTACGTGAATAATCATTTTAGTCATTATTATTTTGAAAAGTATTAAATTTTCTGGAATACTTATGTTATTATTAGAACTGTAAAAATTCTTTGTAACTGGTATTATTAATATTATAACAATTACTATTCTTATTACTAAAATATTGTTAATAAAATTGTTCTCGGTGTTATTATTATAGTAAGCCTTAATAGTTTTAGTAATGTTATATTACTATTGTCGCTATACAAATTGCTGCTTTCATTATTCTAACTATAATCAATAATATTCTTATTACTATACTTAATATTATCAGTACGTTTATAATTATTTTAATGATTATTATTTTGAAAAGTATTAAATTTTCTGGAATTCTTATGTTATTATTAGAACTGTAAAAATTCTTTGTAACTGGTATTATTAATATTATAACAATTACTATTGTTATTACTAAAATATTGTTAATAAAATTATTCTCGGTGCTATTATTATAGTAAGCCTTTTAGTAATGTTATATTACTATTTTCGCTATACAAATTGCTGCTTTCATTATTCTAACTGTAATCAATAATACTCTTATTAGTATACTTAATATTATCAGTACATGAATAATTATTTTACTCTATATTATTTTGTAAAGTATTAAATTTTCTGGAATTCTTATGTTATCATTAAAACTGTAAACATTCTTTGTAACTGGTATTATTAATATTATAACAATTACTATTCTTATTACTAAAATATGGTTAATAAAATTATTCTCGGTGTTATTATTATAGTAAGCCTTTTAGTAATGTTATATTACTATTTTCGCTATACAAATTGCTGCTTTCATTATTCTAACTATAATCAATAATACTCTTATTAGTATACTTAATATTATCAGTACATGAATAATTATTTTAATCATTGTTATTTTGAAAAGTATTAAATTTTCTGGAATACTTATGTTATTATTAGAACTGTAAAAATTCTTTGTAACTGGGGTTATTAATATTATAACAATTACTATTCTTATTACTAAAAGATGGTTAATAAAATTATTCTCGGTGTTATTATTATAGTAAGCCTTATTAGTTTTAGTAATGTTATATTACTATTGTCGCTATACAAATTGCTGCTTTCATTATTCTAACTTTAATCATTAATATTCTTATTAGCATACTTAATATTATTAGTACGTGAATAACCATTTTAATCATTGTTATTTTGAAAAGTATTAAATTTTCTGGAATACTTATGTTATTATTAGAACTGTAAAAATTCTTTGTAACTGGTATTATTAATATTATAACACTTATTATTTTTCTTATTACTAAATTACTAAAATATTGTAAATTAAATTATTCTCTGTGTTATTATTATTGTGAGCCTTATTAATTTTAGTAATGTTATATTACTATTATCGCTATATAAATTGCTGCTTTCATTATTCTAACTATAAACATTAATATTCTTATTAGTATAATTAATATTATCAGTACGTGAATAATTATTTTAATCATTATTATTTTGAAAAGCATTGAATTTTCTGGATTTCTTATGTTATTATTAAACTGTAAAAATTCTTTGTAACTGGTATTATTAATATTATAACAATTATTATTTTTCTTATTACTAAATTACTAAAATATTGTAAATTAAATTATTCTCTGTGTTATTATTATTGTGAGCCTTATTAATTTTAGTAATGTTATATTACTATTATCGCTATATAAATTGCTGCTTTCATTATTCTAACTATAAACATTAATATTCTTATTAGTATAATTAATATTATCAGTACGTGAATAATTATTTTAATCATTATTATTTTGAAAAGTATTAAATTTTCTGGAATTCTTATGTTATTATTAGAACTGTAAAAATTCTTTGTAACTGGTATTATTAATATTATAACAGTTATTATTGTTATTATTAAAATATTGTTAAAAAAATTATTCTCGGTGTTATTATTATAGTAAGCCTTATTAGTTTTAGTAATGTTATATTACTATTGTCGCTATACAAATTGCTGCTTTCATTTTTCTAACTATAATCATTAATATTCTTATTAGTATAATTAATATTATCAGTACGTGAATAATTATTTTAATCATTATTATTTTGAAAAGAATTAAATTTTCTGGAATAATTATGTTATTATTAGAACTATGAAAATTCTTTGTAACTGGTATTATTAATATTATAACAATTACTATTCTTATTACTAAAATATTGTTAAGAAAATTATTCTCGGTGTTATTATTATAGTAAGCCTTATTAATTTTAGTAATGTTATATTACTATTGTCACTACACAAATTGCTGCTTTCATTATTCTAACTATAATCATTAATATTCCTATTAGTATATTTAATATTATCAGTACGTTTATAATTATTTTAATGATTACTATTTTGAAAAGTATGGTTAATAAAATTATTCTCGGTGTTATTATTGTACTAAGCCTTATTAGTTTTAGTAATGTTATATTACTATTGTCGCTATACAAATTGCTGCTTTCATTATTCTAACTATAATCATTAATATTCCTATTAGTATACTTAATATTATCAGTACGTGAATAATTATTTTAATCATTATTATTTTGAAAAGTGTTAAATTTTCTGGAACACTTACGTTATTATTAGAACTGTAAAAATTCTTTGTAACTGGTACTATTATTATTAGAAAAGTTACTATTTTTATTACTAAAATATTGTTAACAAAATTATTCTCGATGTTATTATTATAAAAAGCCTTATTAGTTTTAGTAATGTTATATTACTATTGTCGCTATACAGATTGCTGCTTTCATTATTCTAACTATAATCATTAATATTCTTATTAGTATACTAAATATTATCACTAGGGGAATAATTATTTTAATCATTATTATTTTGAAAAGTATTAAATTTTCTGGAATTCTTATGTTATTATTAGAACTATACAAATTCTTTGTAACTGGTATTACTAATATTATAACAATTATTATTCTTATTACTAAAATATTGTAAATAAAATTATTCTCGGTGTTATTATTATAGTGAGCCTTATTAATTTTAGTAATGTTATATTACTATTGTCGCTATACAAATTGCTGCTTTCATTATTCTAACTATAATCATTAATATTCCTATTAGTATACTTAATATTATCAGTACGTGAATAATTATTTTAATCATTATTATTTTGAAAAGTATTAAATTTTCTGGAATTCTTATATTATTATTAGAACTGTAAAAATTATTTGTAACTGGTTTTATTAATATTAAAATAATGACTTTCATTATTAATAAAATATTGTAAATAAAATTATTCTCGGTGTTATTATTATAGTGAGCCTTATTAATTTTAGTAATGTTGTATTACTATTGTCGCTATACAAATTGCTGCTTTCATTATTCTAACTATGATCATTAATATTCCTATTAGTATACTTAATATTATCAGTACGTTTATAATTATTTTAATGATTACTGTTTTGAAAAGTATGGTTAATAAAATTATTCTTGGTGTTATTATTGTAGTAAGCCTTATTAGTTTTAGTAATGTTATATTACTATTGTCGCTATATAAATTACTGCTTTCATTATTCTAACTTTAATCATTAATATTTTTATTAGTATACTTAATATTATCAGTACGGAATAACTATTTTAATCATTATTATTTTGAAAAGAATTAAATTTTATGGAATAATTATGTTATTACTAGAACTGTAAAAATTCTTTGTAACTGGTATTATTAATATTATAACAATTACTATTCTTATTACTAAAATATTGTTAAGAAAATTATTCTCGGTGTTATTATTATAGTAAGCCTTATTAATTTTAGTAATGTTATATTACTATTGTCGCTATACAAATTGCTGCTTTCATTATTCTAACTATAATCATTAATATTCCTATTAGTATACTTAATATTATCAGTACGTTTATAATTATTTTAATGATTACTATTTTGAAAAGTATGGTTAATAAAATTATTCTCGGTGTTATTATTGTAGTAAGCCTTATTAGTTTTAGTAATGTTATATTACTATTGTCGCTATATAAATTGCTGCTTTCATTATTCTAACTTTAATCATTAATATTCCTATTAGTATACTTAATATTATCAGTACGTGAATAATTATTTTAATCATTATTATTTTGAAAAGTATTAAATTTTCTGGAACACTTATGTTATTATTAAACTGTAAAAATTCTTTGTAACTGGTATTACTAATATTATAACAGTTGCTATTGTTATTACTAAAATATGGTTAATAAAATTATTCTCGGTGTTATTATTATAGTAAGCCTTATTAGTTTTAGTAATGTTATATTACTATTGTCGCTATACAAATTACTGCTTTCATTATTCTAACTTTAATCATTAATATTTTTATTAGTATACTTAATATTATCAGTACGGGAATAATTATTTTAATCATTATTATTTTGAAAAGTATTAAATTTTCTGGAATACTTATGTTATCATTAGAACTGTAAAAATTCTTTGTAACTGGTATTATTAATATTATAACAATTACTATTCTTATTACTAAAATATTGTTAATAAAATTATTCTCGGTGTTATTATTATAGTAAGCCTTATTAGTTTTAATAATGTTATATTACTGTTGTCGCTATACAAATTGCTGCTTTCATTATTCCAACCATAAACATTAATATAGTTATTAGTATACTTAATATTATCAGTACGGGAATAATTATTTTAGTCATTATTATTTTGAAAAGAATTAAATTTTATGGAATAATTATGTTATTATTAGAACTGCAAAAATTCTTTTTAACTGGTATTATTAATATTATAACAATTACTATTCTTATTACTAAAATATGGTTAATAAAATTATTCTCGGTGTTATTATTATAGTAAGCCTTATTAGTTTTAGTAATGTTATATTACTATTGTCGCTATATAAATTGCTGCTTTCATTATTCTAACTTTAATCATTAATATTTTTATTAGTATACTTAATATTATCAGTACGGGAATAATTATTTTAGTCATTATTATTTTGAAAAGAATTAAATTTTATGGAATAATTATGTTATTATTAGAACTGCAAAAATTCTTTTTAACTGGTATTATTAATATTATAACAATTACTATTCTTATTACTAAAATATGGTTAATAAAATTATTCTCGGTGTTATTATTATAGTAAGCCTTATTAGTTTTAGTAATATTATATTACTATGGTCGCTATATAAATTGCTGCTTTCATTATTCTAACTATAATCATTAATATTATTATTAGTATGCTTAATATTATCAGTACGTGAATAATTATTTTAATCATTATTATTAAGAAAACTACTAAGTTTTCTGGAATCCTTATGGTAGTATTAGAACGGTAAAAACTCTTGATTACTGGTATTATTAAAATTATAAAAATTACTCTAGTAATTACTTAAATATTGTTAATAAAATTATTCTCGGTGTTATTATTATAGTAAGCCTTATTAGTTTTAGTAATGTTATATTAGTATTGTCGCTATAAAAATTGCGGCTCTCATTATTCTAACTATAATCATTAATATTCTTATTAGTATACTTAATATTATCAGTACGTGAATAATTATTTTATTCATTATTATTAAGAAAACCACTAAGTTTTCTGGAATCCTTATGGTAGTATTAGAACGGTAAAAATTCTTGAATACTGGTATTATTAAAATTATAAAAATTACTCTAGTAATTACTTAAATATTGTTAATAAAATTATTCTCGGTGTTATTATTATAGTAAGCCTTATTAGTTTTAGTAGTGTTATATTAGTATTGTCGCTAAACAAATTGCTGCTCTCATTATTCTAACTATAATCATTAACATTCTTATTTGTATACTTAATATTATCAGTACGTGAATAATTATTTTAATCATTATTATTAAGAAAACTACTAAGTTTTCTGGAATCCTTATGGTAGTATTAGAACAGTAAAAATTCTTGATTACTGGTATTATTAAAATTATAAAAATTACTCTAGTAATTACTTAAATATTGTTAATAAAATTATTCTCGGTGTTATTATTATAGTAAGCCTTATTAGTTTTAGTAATGTTATATTAGCATTGCCGCTATAAAAATTGCTGCTCTCGTTATTCTAACTATAATCATTAATATTCTTATTAGTATGTTTAATATTATCAGTACGTGAATAATTATTTTAATCATTATTATTAAGAAAACTACTAAGTTTTCTGGAATCCTTATGGTAGTATTAGAACGGTAAAAACTCTTGATTACTGGTATTATTAAAATTATAAAAATTACTCTAGTAATTACTTAAATATTGTTAATAAAATTATTCTCGGTGTTATTATTATAGTAAGCCTTATTAGTTTTAGTAATGTTATATTAGTATTGTCGCTATAAAAATTGCGGCTCTCATTATTCTAACTATAATCATTAATATTCTTATTAGTATACTTAATATTATCAGTACGTGAATAATTATTTTATTCATTATTATTAAGAAAACCACTAAGTTTTCTGGAATCCTTATGGTAGTATTAGAACGGTAAAAATTCTTGATTACTGGTATTATTAAAATTATAAAAATTACTCTAGTAATTACTTAAATATTGTTAATAAAATTATTCTCGGTGTTATTATTATAGTAAGCCTTATTAGTTTTAGTAATGTTATATTAGCATTGCCGCTATAAAAATTGCTGCTCTCGTTATTCTAACTATAATCATTAATATTCTTATTAGTATGTTTAATATTATCAGTACGTGAATAATTATTTTAATCATTATTATTAAGAAAACTACTAAGTTTTCTGGAATCCTTATGGTAGTATTAGAACGGTAAAAATTCTTGATTACTGGTATTATTAAAATTATAAAAATTACTCTAGTAATTACTTAAATATTGTTAATAAAATTATTCTCGGTGTTATTATTATAGTAAGCCTTATTAGTTTTAGTAATGTTATATTAGTATTGTCGCTATAAAAATTGCTGCTTTCATTTTTCTAACTATAATCATTAATATTCTTATTAGTATAATTAATATTATCAGTACGTGAATAATTATTTTAATGATTATTATTTTGAAAAGTATTAAATTTTCTGGAATTCTTATGTTATTATTAAAGTGTAAAAATTCGTTGTAACTGGTATTATTAATATTATAACAATTGCTATTGTTATTACTAAAATATTGTTAATAAAATCATTCTCGGTGTTATTATTATAGTGAGCCTTATTAGGTTTAGTAATTTTATATTACTATTGTCGCTATACAAATTGCTGCTTCTATTATTCTAACTATAATCAATAATATTCTTATTAGTATAATTAATATAATCATTACGTGAATAATTATTTTAATGATTATTATTTTGAAAAGAATTAAATTTTATTGAAGAATTATGTTATTATTAAAACTGTAAATATTCTTTGTAACTGGTATTATTAATATTATAACAATTACTATTCTTATTACTAAAATATTGTTAATAAAATTATTCTCGGTGTTATTATTATAGTAAGCATTATTAGTTTTGGTAATGTTATACTACTATTGTCGCTATACAAATTGCGTCTTTCATTATTCTATATATAATCATTAATATTCTTATTAGTATAATTAATATTATCAGTACGTGAATAATTATTTTAATCATTATTATTTTGAAAAGTTTTAAATTTTCTGGAACACTTATTTTATTATTAAACTGTAAAAATTCTTTGTAATTGATATTATTAATATTATAACAATTACTATTGTTATTACTAAAATATTGTTAATAAAATTATTCTTGATGTTATTGTTATAGTAAGCCTTATTAGTTTTAATAATGTTATATTACTATTGTCGCTATACAAATTACTGCTTTCGTTATTCTAACTATAATCATTAATATTCTTATTAGTATAATTAATATTATCAGTACATGAATAATTATTTTAATCATTATTATTTTGAAAAGTATTAAATTTTCTGGAATACTTATGTTATTATTAGAACTGTAAAAATTCTTTGTAACTGGTATTATTAATATTATAACAATTACTATTCTTATTACTAAAATATTGTTAATAAAATTATTCTCGGTGTTATTATTATAGTAAGCCTTATTAGTTTTAATAATGTTATATTACTATTGTCGCTATACAAATTGCTGCTTTCATTATTCCAACCATAAACATTAATATTGTTATTAGTATACTTAATAATATCAGTACGGGAATAATTATTTTAGTCATTATTATTTTGAAAAGAATTAAATTTTATGGAATAATTATGTTATTATTAGAACTGCAAAAATTCTTTTTAACTGGTATTATTAATATTATAACAATTACTATTCTTATTACTAAAATATGGTTAATAAAATTATTCTCGGTGTTATTATTATAGTAAGTATTATTAGTTTTAGTAATGTTATATTACTATTGTCGCTATACAAATTGCTGCTTTCATTATTCTAACTTTAATCATTGATATTTTTATTAGCATGCTTAATATTATTAGTAGGTGAATAATCATTTTAGTCATTATTATTTTGAAAAGTATTAAATTTTCTGGAATACTTATGTTATTATTAGAACTGTAAAAATTCTTTGTAACTGGTATTATTAATATTATAACAATTACTATTCTTATTACTAAAATATTGTTAATAAAATTATTCTCGGTGTCATTATTATAGTAAGCCTTAATAGTTTTAGTAATGTTATATTACTATTGTCGCTATACAAATTGCTGCTTTCATTATTCTAACTATAATCAATAATATTTTTATTACTATACTTAATATTATCAGTACGTTTATAATTATTTTAATGATTATCATTTTGAAAAGTATTAAATTTTCTGGAATTCTTATGTTATTATTAGAACTGTAAAAATTCTTTGTAACTGGTATTATTAATATTATAACAATTACTATTCTTATTACTAAAATATGGTTAATAAAATTATTCTCGGTGTTATTATTATAGTAAGCCTTATTAGTTTTAGTAATGTGATATTACTATTGTCGCTATATAAATTGCTGCTTTCATTATTCTAACTTTAATCATTAATATTTTTATTAGTATACTTAATATTATCAATACGGGAATAATTATTTTAATCATTATTATTTTGAAAAGAATTAAATTTTATGGAACAATTATGTTATTATTAGAACTGCAAAAATTATTTGTAACTGGTATTATTAATATTATAACAATTACTATTCTTATTACTAAAATATGGTTAATAAAATTATTCTCGGTGTTATTATTATAGTAAGCCTTATTTGTTTTAGTAATGTTATATTACTATTGTCGCTATACAAATTGCTGTTTTCACTATTTTAACTTTAATCATTAATATTCTTATTAGTATACTTAATATTATCAGTACATGAATAATAATTTAATTAATCATTATTATTTTGAAAAGAATTAAATTTTATGGAATAATTATGTTATTATTAGAACTGTAAAAATTCTTTATAACTGGTATTATTAATATTATAACAATTACTATTGTTATTTCTAAAATATTTTTAATAAAATTATTCTCGGTGCTATTATTATAGTAAGCCTTTTAGTAATGTTATATTACTATTTTCGCTATACAAATTGCTGCTTTCATTATTCTAACTATAATCAATAATACTCTTATTAGTATACTTAATATTATCAGTACATGAATAATTATTTTAATCATTGTTATTTTGAAAAGTATTTAATTTTCTGGAATACTTATGTTATTATTAGAACTGTAAAAATTCTTTGTAACTGGTATTATTAATATTATAACAATTATTATTTTTCTTATTACTAAATTACTAAAATATTGTAAATTAAATTATTCTCTGTGTTATTATTATTGTGAGCCTTATTAATTTTAGTAATGTTATATTACTATTATCGCTATATAAATTGCTGCTTTCATTATTCTAACTATAAACATTAATATTCTTATTAGTATAATTAATATTATCAGTACGTGAATAATTATTTTAATCATTATTATTTTGTAAAGCATTGAATTTTCTGGATTTCTTATGTTATTATTAAACTGTAAAAATTCTTTGTAACTGGTATTATTAATATTATAACAATTATTATTTTTCTTATTACTAAATTACTAAAATATTGTAAATTAAATTATTCTCTGTGTTATTATTATTGTGAGCCTTATTAATTTTAGTAATGTTATATTACTATTATCGCTATATAAATTGCTGCTTTCATTATTCTAACTATAAACATTAATATTCTTATTAGTATAATTAATATTATCAGTACGTGAATAATTATTTTAATCATTATTATTTTGAAAAGTATTAAATTTTCTGGAATTCTTATGTTATTATTAGAACTGTAAAAATTCTTTGTAACTGGTATTATTAATATTATAACAGTTATTATTGTTATTATTAAAATATTCTTAAAAAAATTATTCTCGGTGTTATTATTATAGTAAGCCTTATTAGTTTTAGTAATGTTATATTACTATTGTCGCTATACAAATTGCTGTTTTCATTATTCTAACTTTAATCATTAATATTCTTAATAGTATACTTAATATTATCAATACATGTATAATTATTTTAATCATTATTATTTTGAAAAGTGTTAAATTTTCTGGAATACTTATGTTATTATTAGAACAGTAAAAATTCTTTGTAACTGGTATTATTAATATTATAACAATTACTTTTCTTATTACTAAAATATTGTTAATAAAATTATTCTCGATGTTATTATTATAGTAAGCCTTATTAATTTTAGTAAAGTTATATTACTGTGGTCGTTATACAAATTGCTGCTTTCATAATTCTAACTATAATCATTAATATTCCTATTAGTATACTTAATATTATCAGTACGTGAATAATTATTTTAATCATTATTATTTTGAAAAGAATTAAATTTTATGGAATAATTATGTTATTGTTAGAACTGTAAAAATTCTTTGTAACTGGTATTATTAATATTATAACAATTATTATTTTTCTTATTACTAAATTACTAAAATATTGTAAATTAAATTATTCTCGGTGTTATTATTATAGTAAGCCTTATTAGTTTTGGTAATGTTATACTACTATTGTCGCTATACAAATTGCTGCTTTCATTATTCTATATATAATCATTAATATTCTTATTAGTATAATTAATATTATCAGTACGTGAATAATTATTTTAATCATTATTATTTTGAAAAGTTTTAAACTTTCTGGAACACTTATGTTATTATTAAACTGTAAAAATTCCTTGTAACTGGTATTATTAATATTATAACAATTACTATTGTTATTACTAAAATATTGTTAATAAAATTATTCTTGATGTTATTGTTATAGTAAGCCTTATTAGTTTTAATAATGTTATATTACTATTGTTCCGATACAAATTGCTGCTTTCGTTATTCTAACTATAAACATTAATATTGTTATCAGTATATTTAATATTATCAGTACGGGAATAATTATTTTAATCTTTATTATTTTGTAAAGTATTAAATTTTCTGGAACATGTATGTTATTATTAGAACTGTAAAAATTCTTTGTAACTGGTATTATTAATATTATAACAGTTACTATTCTTATTACTAAAATATTGTTAATAAAATTATTCTCGGGGTTATTATTATAGTAAGCCTTATTAGTTTTAGTAATGTTATATTACTATTGTCGCTATACAAATTGCTGTTTTCATTATTCTAACTTTAATCATTAATATTCTTAATAGTATACTTAATATTATCAATACATGTATAATTATTTTAATCATTATTATTTTGAAAAGTGTTAAATTTTTTGGAATACTTATGTTATTATTAGAACAGTAAAAATTCTTTGTAACTGGTATTATTAATATTATAACAATTACTTTTCTTATTACCAAAATATTGTTAATAAAATTATTCTCGATGTTATTATTATAGTAAGCCTTATTAATTTTAGTAAAGTTATATTACTGTGGTCGTTATACAAATTGCTGCTTTCATTATTCTAACTATAATCATTAATATTCCTATTAGTATACTTAATATTATCAGTACGTGAATAATTATTTTAATCATTATTATTTTGAAAAGAATTAAATTTTATGGAATAATTATGTTATTATTAGAACTGTAAAAATTCTTTGTAACTGGTATTATTAATATTATAACAATTATTATTTTTCTTATTACTAAATTACTAAAATATTGTAAATTAAATTATTCTCGGTGTTATTATTATAGTAAGCCTTATAAATTTTAGTAATGTTATATTACTATCGTCGCTATACAAATTGCTGCTTTCATTATTCTAACTATAATCATTAATATTCCTATTAGTATACTTAATATTATCAGTACGTTTATAATTATTTTAATCATTATTATTTTGAAAAGTATTAAATTTTCTGGAATTCTTATGTTATTATTAGAACTATACAAATTCTTTGTAACTGGTATTACTAATATTATAATAATTATTATTCTTATTACTAAAATCTTGTAAATAAAATTATTCTCGGTGTTATTATTATAGTGAGCCTTATTAATTTTAGTAATGTTATATTACTATTGTCGCTATACAAATTGCTGCTTTCATTATTCTAACTATAATCAATAATATTCCTATTAGTATACTTAATATTATCAGTACATGAATAATTATTTTAATCATTATTATTTTGAAAAGTATTAAATTTTCTGGAATTCTTATATTATTATTAGAACTGTAAAAATTATTTGTAACTGGTTTTATTAATATTAAAATAATGACTTTCATTATTAATAAAATATTGTAAATAAAATTATTCTCGGTGTTATTATTATAGTAAGCCTTATAAATTTTAGTAATGTTATATTACTATTGTCGCTATACAAATTGCTGCTTTCATTATTCTAACTATAATCATTAATATTCCTATTAGTATACTTAATATTATCAGTACGTTTATAATTATTTTAATGATTACTGTTTTGAAAAGTATGGTTAATAAAATTATTCTCGGTGTTATTATTGTAGTAAGCCTTATTAGTTTTAGTAATGTTATATTACTATTGTCGCTATATAAATTACTGCTTTCATTATTCTAACTTTAATCATTAATATTTTTATTAGTATACTTAATATTATCAGTACGGAATAACTATTTTAATCATTATTATTTTGAAAAGAATTAAATTTTATGAAATAATTATGTTATTACTAGAACTGTAAAAATTCTTTGTAACTGGTATTATTAATATTATAACAATTACTATTCTTATTACTAAAATATTGTTAAGAAAATTATTCTCGGTGTTATTATTATAGTAAGCCTTATTAATTTTAGTAATGTTATATTACTATTGTCGCTATACAAATTGCTGCTTTCATTATTCTAACTATAATCATTAATATTCCTATTAGTATACTTAATATTATCAGTACGTTTATAATTATTTTAATGATTACTATTTTGAAAAGTATGGTTAATAAAATTATTCTCGGTGTTATTATTGTAGTAAGCCTTATTAGTTTTAGTAATGTTATATTACTATTGTCGCTATATAAATTGCTGCTTTCATTATTCTAACTTTAATCATTAATATTCCTATTAGTATACTTAATATTATCAGTACGTGAATAATTATTTTAATCATTATTATTTTGAAAAGTATTAAATTTTCTGGAATTCTTATGTTATTATTAGAACTATACAAATTCTTTGTAACTGGTATTACTAATATTATAACAATTATTATTCTTATTACTAAAATATTGTAAATAAAATTATTCTCGGTGTTATTATTATAGTGAGCCTTATTAATTTTAGTAATGTTATATTACTATTGTCGCTATACAAATTGCTGCTTTCATTATTCTAACTATAATCATTAATATTCCTATTAGTATACTTAATATTATCAGTACGTGAATAATTATTTTAATCATTATTATTTTGAAAAGTATTAAATTTTCTGGAATTCTTATATTATTATTAGAACTGTAAAAATTATTTGTAACTGGTTTTATTAATATTAAAATAATGACTTTCATTATTAATAAAATATTGTAAATAAAATTATTCTCGGTGTTATTATTATAGTAAGCCTTATAAATTTTAGTAATGTTATATTACTATTGTCGCTATACAAATTGCTGATTTCATTATTCTAACTATAATCATTAATATTCCTATTAGTATACTTAATATTATCAGTACGTTTATAATTATTTTAATGATTACTGTTTTGAAAAGTATGGTTAATAAAATTATTCTCGGTGTTATTATTGTAGTAAGCCTTATTAGTTTTAGTAATGTTATATTACTATTGTCGCTATATAAATTACTGCTTTCATTATTCTAACTTTAATCATTAATATTTTTATTAGTATACTTAATATTATCAGTACGGAATAACTATTTTAATCATTATTATTTTGAAAAGAATTAAATTTTATAGAATAATTATGTTATTACTAGAACTGTAAAAATTCTTTGTAACTGGTATTATTAATATTATAACAATTACTATTCTTATTACTAAAATATTGTTAAGAAAATTATTCTCGGTGTTATTATTATAGTAAGCCTTATTAGTTTTAGTAATGTTATATTACTATTGTCGCTATACAAATTGCTGTTTTCATTATTCTAACTTTAATCATTAATATTCTTAATAGTATACTTAATATTATCAATACATGTATAATTATTTTAATCATTATTATTTTGAAAAGTGTTAAATTTTCTGGAATACTTATGTTATTATTAGAACAGTAAAAATTCTTTGTAACTGGTATTATTAATATTATAACAATTACTTTTCTTATTACTAAAATATTGTTAATAAAATTATTCTCGATGTTATTATTATAGTAAGCCTTATTAATTTTAGTAAAGTTATATTACTGTGGTCGTTATACAAATTGCTGCTTTCATAATTCTAACTATAATCATTAATATTCCTATTAGTATACTTAATATTATCAGTACGTGAATAATTATTTTAATCATTATTATTTTGAAAAGAATTAAATTTTATGGAATAATTATGTTATTGTTAGAACTGTAAAAATTCTTTGTAACTGGTATTATTAATATTATAACAATTATTATTTTTCTTATTACTAAATTACTAAAATATTGTAAATTAAATTATTCTCGGTGTTATTATTATAGTAAGCCTTATTAGTTTTGGTAATGTTATACTACTATTGTCGCTATACAAATTGCTGCTTTCATTATTCTATATATAATCATTAATATTCTTATTAGTATAATTAATATTATCAGTACGTGAATAATTATTTTAATCATTATTATTTTGAAAAGTTTTAAACTTTCTGGAACACTTATGTTATTATTAAACTGTAAAAATTCTTTGTAACTGGTATTATTAATATTATAACAATTACTATTGTTATTACTAAAATATTGTTAATAAAATTATTCTTGATGTTATTGTTATAGTAAGCCTTATTAGTTTTAATAATGTTATATTACTATTGTTCCGATACAAATTGCTGCTTTCGTTATTCTAACTATAAACATTAATATTGTTATCAGTATATTTAATATTATCAGTACGGGAATAGTTATTTTAATCTTTATTATTTTGTAAAGTATTAAATTTTCTGGAACATGTATGTTATTATTAGAACTGTAAAAATTCTTTGTAACTGGTATTATTAATATTATAACAGTTACTATTCTTATTACTAAAATATTGTTAATAAAATTATTCTCGGGGTTATTATTATAGTAAGCCTTATTAGTTTTAGTAATGTTATATTACTATTGTCGCTATACAAATTGCTGTTTTCATTATTCTAACTTTAATCATTAATATTCTTAATAGTATACTTAATATTATCAATACATGTATAATTATTTTAATCATTATTATTTTGAAAAGTGTTAAATTTTCTGGAATACTTATGTTATTATTAGAACAGTAAAAATTCTTTGTAACTGGTATTATTAATATTATAACAATTACTTTTCTTATTACTAAAATATTGTTAATAAAATTATTCTCGATGTTATTATTATAGTAAGCCTTATTAATTTTAGTAAAGTTATATTACTGTGGTCGTTATACAAATTGCTGCTTTCATTATTCTAACTATAATCATTAATATTCCTATTAGTATACTTAATATTATCAGTACGTGAATAATTATTTTAATCATTATTATTTTGAAAAGAATTAAATTTTATGGAATAATTATGTTATTATTAGAACTGTAAAAATTCTTTGTAACTGGTATTATTAATATTATAACAATTATTATTTTTCTTATTACTAAATTACTAAAATATTGTAAATTAAATTATTCTCTGTGTTATTATTATTGTGAGCCTTATTAATTTTAGTAATGTTATATTACTATTATCGCTATATAAATTGCTGCTTTCATTATTCTAACTATAAACATTAATATTCTTATTAGTATAATTAATATTATCAGTACGTGAATAATTATTTTAATCATTATTATTTTGAAAAGTATTAAATTTTCTGGAATTCTTATGTTATTATTAGAACTATACAAATTCTTTGTAACTGGTATTACTAATATTATAATAATTATTATTCTTATTACTAAAATATTGTAAATAAAATTATTCTTGGTGTTATTATTATAGTGAGCCTTATTAATTTTAGTAATGTTATATTACTATTGTCGCTATACAAATTGCTGCTTTCATTATTCTAACTATAATCATTAATATTCCTATTAGTATACTTAATATTATCAGTACATGAATAATTATTTTAATCATTATTATTTTGAAAAGTATTAAATTTTCTGGAATTCTTATATTATTATTAGAACTGTAAAAATTATTTGTAACTGGTTTTATTAATATTAAAATAATGACTTTCATTATTAATAAAATATTGTAAATAAAATTATTCTCGGTGTTATTATTATAGTAAGCCTTATAAATTTTAGTAATGTTATATTACTATTGTCGCTATACAAATTGCTGCTTTCATTATTCTAACTATAATCATTAATATTCCTATTAGTATACTTAATATTATCAGTACGTTTATAATTATTTTAATGATTACTGTTTTGAAAAGTATGGTTAATAAAATTATTCTCGGTGTTATTATTGTAATAAGCCTTATTAGTTTTAGTAATGTTATATTACTATTGTCGCTATATAAATTACTGCTTTCATTATTCTAACTTTAATCATTAATATTTTTATTAGTATACTTAATATTATCAGTACGGAATAACTATTTTAATCATTATTATTTTGAAAAGAATTAAATTTTATGGAATAATTATGTTATTACTAGAACTGTAAAAATTCTTTGTAACTGGTATTATTAATATTATAACAATTACTATTCTTATTACTAAAATATTGTTAAGAAAATTATTCTCGGTGTTATTATTATAGTAAGCCTTATTAATTTTAGTAATGTTATATTACTATTGTCGCTATACAAATTGCTGCTTTCATTATTCTAACTATAATCATTAATATTCCTATTAGTACACTTAATATTATCAGTACGTTTATAATTATTTTAATGATTACTATTTTGAAAAGTATGGTTAATAAAATTATTCTCGGTGTTATTATTGTAGTAAGCCTTATTAGTTTTAGTAATGTTATATTACTATTGTCGCTATATAAATTGCTGCTTTCATTATTCCAACCATAAACATTAATATTGTTATTAGTATACTTAATATTATCAGTACGGGAATAATTATTTTAGTCATTATTATTTTGAAAAGAATTAAATTTTATGGAATAATTATGTTATTATTAGAACTGCAAAAATTCTTTTTAACTGGTATTATTAATATTATAACAATTACTATTCTTATTACTAAAATATGGTTAATAAAATTATTCTCGGTGTTATTATTATAGTAAGCCTTATTAGTTTTAGTAATGTTATATTACTATTGTCGCTATATAAATTGCTGCTTTCATTATTCTAACTTTAATCATTAATATTTTTATTAGTATACTTAATATTATCAGTACGGGAATAATTATTTTAGTCATTATTATTTTGAAAAGAATTAAATTTTATGGAATAATTATGTTATTATTAGAACTGCAAAAATTCTTTTTAACTGGTATTATTAATATTATAACAATTACTATTCTTATTACTAAAATATGGTTAATAAAATTATTCTCGGTGTTATTATTATAGTAAGCCTTATTAGTTTTAGTAATATTATATTACTATGGTCGCTATATAAATTGCTGTTTTCAATATTCTAACTTTAATCATTAATATTCTTAATAGTATACTTAATATTATCAATACATGTATAATTATTTTAATCATTATTATTTTGAAAAGTGTTAAATTTTCTGGAATACTTATGTTATTATTAGAACAGTAAAAATTCTTTGTAACTGGAATTATTAATATTATAACAATTACTTTTCTTATTACTAAAATATTGTTAATAAAATTATTCTCGATGTTATTATTATAGTAAGCCTTATTAATTTTAGTAAAGTTATATTACTGTGGTCGTTATACAAATTGCTGCTTTCATTATTCTAACTATAATCATTAATATTCCTATTAGTATACTTAATATTATCAGTACGTGAATAATTATTTTAATCATTATTATTTTGAAAAGAATTAAATTTTATGGAATAATTATGTTATTATTAGAACTGTAAAAATTCTTTGTAACTGGTATTATTAATATTATAACAATTATTATTTTTCTTATTACTAAATTACTAAAATATTGTAAATTAAATTATTCTCTGTGTTATTATTATTGTGAGCCTTATTAATTTTAGTAATGTTATATTACTATTATCGCTATATAAATTGCTGCTTTCATTATTCTAACTATAAACATTAATATTCTTATTAGTATAATTAATATTATCAGTACGTGAATAATTATTTTAATCATTATTATTTTGAAAAGTATTAAATTTTCTGGAATTCTTATGTTATTATTAGAACTATACAAATTCTTTGTAACTGGTATTACTAATATTATAATAATTATTATTCTTATTACTAAAATCTTGTAAATAAAATTATTGTCGGTGTTATTATTATAGTGAGCCTTATTAATTTTAGTAATGTTATATTACTATTGTCGCTATACAAATTGCTGCTTTCATTATTCTAACTATAATCAATAATATTCCTATTAGTATACTTAATATTATCAGTACATGAATAATTATTTTAATCATTATTATTTTGAAAAGTATTAAATTTTCTGGAATTCTTATATTATTATTAGAACTGTAAAAATTATTTGTAACTGGTTTTATTAATATTAAAATAATGACTTTCATTATTAATAAAATATTGTAAATAAAATTATTCTCGGTGTTATTATTATAGTAAGCCTTATAAATTTTAGTAATGTTATATTACTATTGTCCCTATACAAATTGCTGCTTTCATTATTCTAACTATAATCATTAATATTCCTATTAGTATACTTAATATTATCAGTACGTTTATAATTATTTTAATGATTACTGTTTTGAAAAGTATGGTTAATAAAATTATTCTCGGTGTTATTATTGTAGTAAGCCTTATTAGTTTTAGTAATGTTATATTACTATTGTCGCTATATAAATTACTGCTTTCATTATTCTAACTTTAATCATTAATATTTTTATTAGTATACTTAATATTATCAGTACGGAATAACTATTTTAATCATTATTATTTTGAAAAGAATTAAATTTTATGGAATAATTATGTTATTACTAGAACTGTAAAAATTCTTTGTAACTGGTATTATTAATATTATAACAATTACTATTCTTATTACTAAAATATTGTTAAGAAAATTATTCTCGGTGTTATTATTATAGTAAGCCTTATTAATTTTAGTAATGTTATATTACTATTGTCGCTATACAAATTGCTGCTTTCATTATTCTAACTATAATCATTAATATTCCTATTAGTATACTTAATATTATCAGTACGTTTATAATTATTTTAATGATTACTATTTTGAAAAGTATGGTTAATAAAATTATTCTCGGTGTTATTATTGTAGTAAGCCTTATTAGTTTTAGTAATGTTATATTACTATTGTCGCTATATAAATTGCTGCTTTCATTATTCTAACTTTAATCATTAATATTCCTATTAGTATACTTAATATTATCAGTACGTGAATAATTATTTTAATCATTATTATTTTGAAAAGTATTAAATTTTCTGGAATTCTTGTTATTATTAGAACTATATAAATTCTTTGTAACTGGTATTACTAATATTATAATAATTATTATTCTTATTACTAAAATATTGTAAATAAAATTATTCTCGGTGTTATTATTATAGTGAGCTTTATTAATTTTAGTAATGTTATATTACTATTGTCGCTATACAAATTGCTGCTTTCATTATTCTAACTATAATCATTAATATTCCTATTAGTATACTTAATATTATCAGTACGTGAATAATTATTTTAATCATTATTATTTTGAAAAGTATTAAATTTTCTGGAATTCTTATATTATTATTAGAACTGTAAAAATTATTTGTAACTGGTTTTATTAATATTAAAATAATGACTTTCATTATTAATAAAATATTGTAAATAAAATTATTCTCGGTGTTATTATTATAGTAAGCCTTATAAATTTTAGTAATGTTATATTACTATTGTCGCTATACAAATTGCTGATTTCATTATTCTAACTATAATCATTAATATTCCTATTAGTATACTTAATATTATCAGTACGTTTATAATTATTTTAATGATTACTGTTTTGAAAAGTATGGTTAATAAAATTATTCTCGGTGTTATTATTGTAGTAAGCCTTATTAGTTTTAGTAATGTTATATTACTATTGTCGCTATATAAATTACTGCTTTCATTATTCTATCTTTAATCATTAATATTTTTATTAGTATACTTAATATTATCAGTACGGAATAACTATTTTAATCATTATTATTTTGAAAAGAATTAAATTTTATGGAATAATTATGTTATTACTAGAACTGTAAAAATTCTTTGTAACTGGTATTATTAATATTATAACAATTACTATTCTTATTACTAAAATATTGTTAAGAAAATTATTCTCGGTGTTATTATTATAGTAAGCCTTATTAGTTTTAGTAATGTTATATTACTATTGTCGCTATACAAATTGCTGCTTTCATTATTCTAACTATAATCATTAATATTCCTATTAGTATACTTAATATTATCAGTACGTGAATAATTATTTTAATCATTATTATTTTGAAAAGTATTAAATTTTCTGGAATTCTTATGTTATTATTAGAACTATACAAATTCTTTGTAACTGGTATTACTAATATTATAATAATTATTATTCTTATTACTAAAATATTGTAAATAAAATTATTCTCGGTGTTATTATTATAGTGAGCCTTATTAATTTTAGTAATGTTATATTACTATTGTCGCTATACAAATTGCTGCTTTCATTATTCTAACTATAATCATTAATATTCCTATTAGTATACTTAATATTATCAGTACGTGAATAATTATTTTAATCATTATTATTTTGAAAAGTGTTAAATTTTCTGGAATTCTTATATTATTATTAGAACTGTAAAAATTATTTGTAACTGGTTTTATTAATATTAAAATAATGACTTTCATTATTAATAAAATATTGTAAATAAAATTATTCTCGGTGTTATTATTATAGTAAGCCTTATAAATTTTAGTAATGTTATATTACTATTGTGGCTATACAAATTGCTGCTTTCATTATTCTAACTATAATCATTAATATTCCTATTAGTATACTTAATATTATCAGTACGTTTATAATTATTTTAATGATTACTGTTTTGAAAAGTATGGTTAATAAAATTATTCTCGGTGTTATTATTGTAGTAAGCCTTATTAGTTTTAGTAATGTTATATTACTATTGTCGCTATATAAATTACTGCTTTCATTATTCTAACTTTAATCATTAATATTTTTATTAGTATACTTAATATTATCAGTACGGAATAACTATTTTGAAAAGAATTAAATTTTATGGAATAATTATGTTATTACTAGAACTGTAAAAATTCTTTGTAACTGGTATTATTAATATTATAACAATTACTATTCTTATTACTAAAATATTGTTAAGAAAATTATTCTCGGTGTTATTATTATAGTAAGCCTTATTAATTTTAGTAATGTTATATTACTATTGTCGCTATACAAATTGCTGCTTTCATTATTCTAACTATAATCATTAATATTCCTATTAGTATACTTAATATTATCAGTACGTTTATAATTATTTTAATGATTACTATTTTGAAAAGTATGGTTAATAAAATTATTCTCGGTGTTATTATTGTAGTAAGCCTTATTAGTTTTAGTAATGTTATATTACTATTGTCGCTATATAAATTGCTGCTTTCATTATTCTAACTTTAATCATTAATATTCCTATTAGTATACTTAATATTATCAGTACGTGAATAATTATTTTAATCATTATTATTTTGAAAAGTATTAAATTTTCTGGAACACTTATGTTATTATTAAACTGTAAAAATTCTTTGTAACTGGTATTACTAATATTATAACAGTTGCTATTGTTATTACTAAAATATGGTTAATAAAATTATTCTCGGTGTTATTATTATAGTAAGCCTTATTAGTTTTAGTAATGTTATATTACTATTGTCGCTATACAAATTGCTGCTTTCATTATTCCAACCATAAACATTAATATTGTTATTAGTATACTTAATATTATCAGTACGGGAATAATTATTTTAGTCATTATTATTTTGAAAAGAATTAAATTTTATGGAATAATTATGTTATTATTAGAACTGCAAAAATTCTTTTTAACTGGTATTATTAATATTATAACAATTACTATTCTTATTACTAAAATATGGTTAATAAAATTATTCTCGGTGTTATTATTATAGTAAGCCTTATTAGTTTTAGTAATATTATATTACTATGGTCGCCATATAAATTGCTGCTTTCATTATTCTAACTTTAATCATTAATATTTTTATTAGTATACTTAATATTATCAGTACGGGAATAATTATTTTAATCTTTATTATTTTGTAAAGTGTTAAATTTTCTGGAACACTTATGTTATTATTAGAATTGTAAAAATTCTTTGTAACTGGTATTATCAATATTATAATAATTACTATTCTTATTACTAGAATATTGTTAATAAAATTATTCTCGGTGTTATTATTATAGTAAGCCTTATTAGTTTTGGTAATGTTATACTACTATTGTCGCTATACAAATTGCTGCTTTCATTATTCTATATATAATCATTAATATTCTTATTAGTATAATTAATATTATCAGTACGTGAATAATTATTTTAATCATTATTATTTTGAAAAGTTTTAAACTTTCTGGAACACTTATGTTATTATTAAACTGTAAAAATTCTTTGTAACTGGTATTATTAATATTATAACAATTACTATTGTTATTACTAAAATATTGTTAATAAAATTATTCTTGATGTTATTGTTATAGTAAGCCTTATTAGTTTTAATAATGTTATATTACTATTGTTCCGATACAAATTGCTGCTTTCGTTATTCTAACTATAAACATTAATATTGTTATCAGTATATTTAATATTATCAGTACGGGAATAATTATTTTAATATTTATTATTTTGTAAAGTATTAAATTTTCTGGAACATGTATGTTATTATTAGAACTGTAAAAATTCTTTGTAACTGGTATTATTAATATTATAACAGTTACTATTCTTATTACTAAAATATTGTTAATAAAATTATTCTCGGGGTTATTATTATAGTAAGCCTTATTAGTTTTAGTAATGTTATATTACTATTGTCGCTATACAAATTGCTGTTTTCATTATTCTAACTTTAATCATTAATATTCTTAATAGTATACTTAATATTATCAATACATGTATAATTATTTTAATCATTATTATTTTGAAAAGTGTTAAATTTTCTGGAATACTTATGTTATTATTAGAACAGTAAAAATTCTTTGTAACTGGTATTATTAATATTATAACAATTACTTTTATTATTACTAAAATATTGTTAATAAAATTATTCTCGATGTTATTATTATAGTAAGCCTTATTAATTTTAGTAAAGTTATATTACTGTGGTCGTTATACAAATTGCTGCTTTCATTATTCTAACTATAATCATTAATATTCCTATTAGTATGCTTAATATTATCAGTACGTGAATAATTATTTTAATCACTACTATTTTGAAAAGCATTAAATTTTCTGGAACACTTATGTTATTATTAAACTTTGAAAATTCTTTGTAACTGGTATTACTAATATTATAACAGTTGCTATTGTTATTACTAAAATATTGTTAATAAAATCAGTCTCGGGGTTATTATTATAGTAAGCCTTATTTCTTTTAGTAATGTTATATTACTATTGTCGCTATACAAATTGCTGCTTTCATTATTCTAACTATAATCATTAATATTCCTATTAGTATGCTTAATATTGTCAGTACGTGAATAATTATTTTAATCATTATTATTTTGAAGTGTTAAATTTTCTGGAATACTTATGTTATTATTAAACTGTAAAAATTCTTTGTAACTGGTATTATTAATATTATAACAATTACTATTGTTACTACTAAAATATTGTTAATAAAATTATTCTCGATGTTATTATTATAGTAAGCCTTATTAGTTTTAATAATGTTGTATCACTATTGTCGCTATACAAATTGCTGCTTTCATTATTCCAACCATACACATTAATATTGTTATTAGTATATTTAATATAATCAGTACGGGAATAATTATTTTAATCATTATTATTTTGAAAAGAATTAAAGTTTATGGAATAATTATGTTATTATTAGAACTGCAAAAATTCTTTTTAACTGGTATTATTAATTTTATAACAATTACTATTCTTATTACTAAAATATGGTTAATAAAATTATTCTCGGTGTTATTATTATAGTAAGCCTTATTAGTTTTAGTAATGTTATATTACTATTGTCGCTATACAAATTGCTGCTTTCATTATTCTAACTATAATCATTAATATTCCTATTAGTATACTTCATATTATCAGTACGTGAATAATTATTTTAATCATTATTATTTTGAAAAGTATTAAATTTCCTGGAATTCTTATGTTATTATTAGAACTGTAAAAATTCTTTGTAATTGGTATTATTAATATTAAAACAGTTACTATTTTTATTACAAAAATATTGTTATTAAAATTATTCTCGGTGTTATTATTATAGTAAGTCTTATTAGTTTTAGTAATGTTATATTGCTATTGTCGCTATACAAATTGCTGCTTCTATTAATCTAACTATAATCATTAATATTCCTATTAGTATACTTAATATTATCAGTACGTGAATAATTATTTTAATTATTATTATTTTGAAAAGCATTAAATTTTCTGGAATTTTTATGATATTATTAGAACTGTAAAAATGCTTTGTAACTGGTATTATTAATATTATAACAGTTATTATTGTTATTACTAAGATATTGTTAACAAAATTATTCTCGATGTTATTATTATAAAAAGCCCTATTAGTTTTAGTAATGTTATATTACTATTGTCGCTATACAAATTGCTGCTTTCATTATTCTAACTATAATCATTAATATTCCTATTAGTATACTTCATATTATCAGTACGTGAATAATTATTTTAATCATTATTATTTTGAAAAGTATTAAATTTCCTGGAATTCTTATGTTATTATTAGAACTGTAAAAATTCTTTGTAATTGGTATTATTAATATTAAAACAGTTACTATTTTTATTACAAATATATTGTTATTAAAATTATTCTCGGTGTTATTATTATAGTAAGTCTTATTAGTTTTAGTAATGTTATATTACTATTGTCGCTATACAAATTGCTGCTTCTATTATTCTAACTGTAATCATTAATATTCCTATTAGTATACTTAATATTATCAGTACGTGAATAATTATTTTAATTATTATTATTTTGAAAAGCATTAAATTTTCTGGAATTTTTATGATATTATTAGAACTGTAAAAATGCTTTGTAACTGGTATTATTAATATTATAACAGTTATTATTGTCATTACTAAGATATTGTTAACAAAATTATTCTCGATGTTATTATTATAAAAAGCCTTATTAGTTTTAGTAATGTTATATTACTATTGTCGCTATACAAATTGTTGCTTTCATTATTCTAACTATAATCATTAATATTCCTATTAGTATACTTAATATTATCAGTACGTGAATAATTATTTTAATCATTATTGTTTTGAAAAGTATTAAATTTTCTAGAATTCTTATGTTATTATTAAAGTGTTAAAATTCGTTGTAACTGGTATTATTAATATTATAACAATTGCTATTGTTATTACTAAAATATTGTTAATAAAATCATTCTCGGTGTTATTATTATAGTAAGCCTTATTAGTTTTAGTAATGTTATATTACTATTGTCGCTATACAAATTGCTGCTTCTATTATTCTAACTATAATCAATAATATTCTTATTAGTATACTTAATATAATCATTACTTGAATAATTATTTTAATGATTATTATTTTGAAAATTATTAAATTTTCTGGAATTCTTATGTTATTATTAGAACTGTAAAAATTCTTTGTAACGGGTTTTATTAATATTAAACAATTACTATTGTTATTACTAAAATATTGTTAATAAAATTATTCTCAATGTTATTGTTATAGTAAGCCTTATTAGTTTTAATAATGTTATATTACTATTGTTCCGACATAAATTGCTACTTTCGTTATTCTAACTATAAACATTAATATTGTTATTAGTATATTTAATATTATCAGTACGGGAATAATTATTTTAATCATTATTATTTTGAAAAGAATTAAATTTTATTGAATAGTTATGTTATTATTGTTATTATTAGAACTGTAAATATTCTTTGTAACTGGTATTATTAATATTATAACAATTACTATTCTTATTAATAAAATATTTATAAATATATATATGTAAAAATTCTTTGTAACTGGTATTATTAATATTATAACAATTACTATTCTTATTACTAAAATATTGTTAATAAAATTATTCTCGGGGTTATTATTATTTCTCGGGGTTATTATTATAGTAAGCCTTATTAGTTTTAGTAATGTTATATTACTATTGTCGCTATACAAATTGCTGTTTTCATTATTCTAACTTTAATCATTAATATTCTTATTAGTATACTTAATATTATCAATACATGTATAATTATTTTAATCATTATTATTTTGAAAAGTGTTAAATTTTCTGGAATACTTATGTTATTATTAGAACAGTAAAAATTCTTTGTAACTGGTATTATTAATATTATAACGATTACTTTTCTTATTACTAAAATATTGTTAATAAAATTATTCTCGATGTTATTATTATAGTAAGCCTTATTAATTTTAGTAAAGTTATATTACTGTGGTCGTTATACAAATTGCTGCTTTCATTATTCTAACTATAATCATTAATATTCCTATTAGTATGCTTAATATTATCAGTACGTGAATAATTATTTTAATCACTACTATTTTGAAAAGCATTAAATTTTCTGGAACACTTATGTTATTATTAAACTTTGAAAATTCTTTGTAACTGGTATTACTAATATTATAACAGTTGCTATTGTTATTACTAAAATATTGTTAATAAAATCAGTCTCGGGGTTATTATTATAGTAAGCCTTATTTGTTTTAATAATGTTGTATCACTATTGTCGCTATACAAATTGCTGCTTTCATTATTCCAACCATAAACATTAATATTGTTATTAGTTTATTTAATATAATCAGTACGGGAATAATTATTTTAATCATTATTATTTTGAAAAGAATTAAATTTTATGGAATAATTATGTTATTATTAGAACTGCAAAAATTCTTTTTAACTGGTATTATTAATTTTATAACAATTACTATTTTTATTACTAAAATATGGTTAATAAAATTATTCTCGGTGTTATTATTATAGTAAGCCTTATTAGTTTTAGTAATGTTATATTACTATTGTCGCTACACAAATTGCTGCTTTCATTATTCTAACTATAATCATTAATATTCCTATTAGTATACTTAATATTATCAGTACGTGAATAATTATTTTAATCATTATTATTTTGAAAAGTATTAAATTTTCTGGAACACTTATGTTATTATTAAACTGTGAAAATTCTTTGTAACTGGTATTACCAATATTATAACAGTTGCTATTGTTATTACTAAAATATGGTTAATAAAATTATTCTCGGTGTTATTATTATAGTAAGCCTTATTAGTTTTATTAATATTATATTACTATTGTCGCTATATAAATTGCTGCTTTCATTATTCTAACTATAATCATTAATATTCTTATTATTATACTTAATATTATCAGTACGTGAATAACTATTTTAATGATTATTATTTTAAAAAGTATTAAATTTTCTGGAATTCTTATGTTATTATTAGAATTGTAAAAATTCTTTGTAACTGGTATTATTAATATTATAACAGTTATTATTGTTATTACTAAAATATTGTTAACAAAATTATTCTCGATGTTATTATTATAGAAAGCCTCATTAGTTTTAGTAATGTTATATTACTATTGTCGCTATACAAATTGCTGCTTTCACTATTCTATCTATAATCATTAATATTCTTATTAGTATACTTAATATTATCAGTACGTGAATAATTATTTTAATAATTATTATTTTGAAAAGTATTAAATTTTCTAGAATTCTTATGTTATTATTAAAGTGTAAAAATTCGTTGTAACTGGTGTTATTAATATTATAACAATTGCTATTGTTATTACTAAAATATTGTTAATAAAATCATTCTCGGTGTTATTATTATAGTAAGCCTTATTAGTTTTAGTAATGTTATATTACTATTGTCGCTATACAAATTGCTGCTTCTATTATTCTAACTATAATCAATAATATTCTTATTAGTATACTTAATATAATCATTACTTGAATAATTATTTTAATGATTATTATTTTGAAAATTATTAAATTTTCTGGAATTCTTATGTTATTATTAGAACTGTAAAAATTCTTTGTAACGGGTTTTATTAATATTAAACAATTACTATTGTTATTACTAAAATATTGTTAATAAAATTATTCTCAATGTTATTGTTATAGTAAGCCTTATTAGTTTTAATAATGTTATATTACTATTGTTCCGACATAAATTGCTAGTTTCGTTATTCTAACTATAAACATTAATATTGTTATTAGTATATTTAATATTATCAGTACGGGAATAATTATTTTAATCACTATTATTTTGAACAGAATTAAATTTTATTGAATAGTTATGTTATTATTGTTATTATTAGAACTGTAAATATTCTTTGTAACTGGTATTATTAATATTATAACAATTACTATTCTTATTACTAAAATATTGTTAATAAAATTATTCTCGGTGTTATTATTATAGTAAGCAATATTAGTTTTGATAATGTTATACTACTATTGTCGCTATACAAATTGCTGCTTTCATTATTCTATATATAATCATTAATATTCTTATTAGTATAATTAATATTATCAGTACGTGAATAATTAATTTAATCATTATTATTTTGAAAAGTTTTAAATTTTCTGGAACACTTGTTTTATTATTAAACTGTAAAAATTCTTTGTAACTGATGTTATTAATATTATAACAATTACTATTGTTATTACTAAAAATATTGTTAATAAAATTATTCTTGATGTTATTGTTATAGTAAGCCTTATTAGTTTTAATAATGTTATATTACTATTGTCGCTATACAAATTACTGCTTTCGTTATTCTAACTATAATCATTAATATTCTTATTAGTATACTTAATATTATCAGTACATGAATAATTATTTTAATCATTATTATTTTGAAAAGTATTAAATTTTCTGGAACACTTATGTTATTATTAAACTGTAAAAATTCTTTTTAACTGGTATTATTAATATTATAACAATTACTATTGTTATTACTAAAATAAAAATATTGTTAATAAAATTATTCTCGGTGTTATTATTATTGTGAGCCTTATTAATTTTAGTAATGTTATATTACTATTGATGCTGTACAAATTGGTGCTTTATTATTCTAACTATAATCATTAATATTCTTATTAGTATACTTAATATAATCATTACTTGAATAATTATTTTAATGATTATTATTTTGAAAAGCATTAAATTTTCTGGAATTTTTATGATATTATTAGAACTGTAAAAATTCTTTGTAACTGGTATTATTAATATTATAACAGTTATTATTGTTATTACTAAGATATTGTTAACAAAATGATTCTCGATGTTATTATTATAGAAAGCCTTATTAGTTTTAGTAATGTTATATTACTATTGTCGCTATATAAATTGCTGCTTTCATTATTCTAACTTTAATCATTAATATTTTTATTAGTATACTTAGTATTATCAGTACGGGAATAATGATTTTAATCATTGTTATTTTGAAAAGTATTAAATTTTCTGGAATACTTATGTTATTATTAGAACTGTAAAAATTCTTTGTAACTGGTATTATTAATATTATAACAGTTACTATTGTTATTACTAAAATATAGTAAATAAAATTATTCTCGGGGTTATTATTATAGTAAGCCTTATTAGTTTTATTAATGTCATATAACTATTGTCGCTATACAAATTGCTGCTTTCATTATTCTATCTATAATCATTAATATTCTTATTATTATACTTAATATTATCAGTACGTGAATAATTATTTTAATGATTATTATTTTAAAAAGTATTAAATTTTCTGGAATTCTTATGTTATTATTAGAATTGTAAAAATTCTTTGTAACTGGTATTATTAATATTATAACAGTTATTATTGTTATTACTAAAATATTGTTAACAAAATTATTCTCGATGTTATTATTATAGAAAGCCTCATTAATTTTAGTAATGTTATATTACTATTGTCGCTATACAAATTGCTGCTTTCACTATTCTATCTATAATCATTAATATTCTTATTAGTATACTTAATATTATCAGTACGTGAATAATTATTTTAATCATTATTATTTTGAAAAGTATTAAATTTTCTAGAATTCTTATGTTATTATTAAAGTATAAAAATTTGTTGTAACTGGTATTATTAATATTATAACAATTGCTATTGTTATTACTAAAATATTGTTAATAAAATCATTCTCGGTGTTATTATTATAGTAAGCCTTATTAGTTTTAGTAATGTTATATTACTATTGTCGCTATACAAATTGCTGCTTCTATTATTCTAACTATAATCAATAATATTCTTATTAGTATACTTAATATAATCATTACTTGAATAATTATTTTAATGATTATTATTTTGAAAATTATTAAATTTTCTGGAATTCTTATGTTATTATTAGAACTGTAAAAATTCTTTGTAACGGGTTTTATTAATATTAAACAATTACTATTGTTATTACTAAAATATTGTTAATAAAATTATTCTCAATGTTATTGTTATAGTAACCCTTATTAGTTTTAATAATGTTATATTACTATTGTTCCGATACAAATTGCTGCTTTCGTTATTCTAACTATAAACATTAATATTGATATTAGTATATTTAATATTATCAGAATTAAATTTTATGGAATAATTATGTTATTATTAGAAATGTTAAAATTCTTTGTAACTGGTATTATTAATATTATAACAATTACTATTCTTATTCCTAAAATATTGTTAATAAAATTATTCTCGGTGTTATTATTATAGTAAGCCTTATTAGTTTTGGTAATGTTATATTACTATTGTCGCTATACAAATTGCTGCTTTCATTATTCTATATGTAATCAATAATATTCTTATTAGTATAATTAATATTATCAGTACGTGAATATATATTTTAATCATTATTATTTTGAAAAGTATTAAAATTTCTGGAACACTTATGTTATTATTAAACTGTAAAAATTATTTGTAACTGGTTTTATTAATATTATAACAATGACTATTGTTATTACTAAAATATTGTAAATAAAATTATTCTCGGTGTTATTATTATTGTGAGCCTTATTAATTTTAGTAATGTTATATTACTATTGATGCTGTACAAATTGGTGCTTTCATTATTCTAACTATAATCATTAATATTCTTATTAGTATACTTAATATTATCAGTACGTGGTTAATTATTTTAATCATTATTATTTTAAAAAGTATTAAATTTTCTGGAATTCTTATGTTATTATTAAACCGTAAAAATTCTTTGTAACTGGTATTATTAATATTAAAACAGTTACTATTTTTATTACAAAAATATTGTTATTAAAATTATTCTCGGTGTTATTATTATAATAAGCCTTATTAGTTTTAGTAATGTTATATTACTTTTGTCGCTATACAAATTGCTGCTTCTATTATTCTAACTATAATCATTAATATTCCTATTAGTATACTTAATATTAACAGTACGTGAATAATTATTTTAATTATCATTATTTTGAAAAGCATTAAATTTTCTGGAATTTTTATGATATTATTAGAACTGTAAAAATTCTTCGTAACTGGTATTATTAATATTATAACAGTTATTATTGTTATTACTAAGATATTGTTAACAAAATTATTCTCTATGTTATTATTATAGAAAGCCTTATTAGTTTTAGTAATGTTATATTACTATTGTCGCCATACAAATTGCTGCTTTCATTATTCTAACTTTAATCATTAATATTCTTATTAGCATACTTAATATTATTAGTACGTGAATAATAATTTTAATTATTATTATTTTGAAAAGTATTAAAAATTCTGGAATTCTTGTTATTATTAGAACTGTAAAAATTCTTTGTAATTGGTATTATTAATATTAAAACAGTTACTATTTTTATTACAAAAATATTGTTATTAAAATTATTCTCGGTGTTATTATTATAGTAAGTCTTATTAGTTTTAGTAATGTTATATTACTATTGTCGCTATACAAATTGCTGCTTCTATTATTCTAACTATAATCATTAATATTCCTATTAGTATACTTAATATTATCAGTACGTGAATAATTATTTTTATTATTATTATTTTGAAAAGCATTAAATTTTCTGGAATTTTTATGATATTATTAGAACTGTAAAAATGCTTTGTAACTGGTATTATTAATATTATAACAGTTATTATTGTTATTACTAAGATATCGTTAACAAAATTATTCTCGATGTTATTATTATAAAAAGCCTTATTAGTTTTAGTAATGTTATATTACTATTGTCGCTATACAAATTGCTGCTTTCATTATTCTAACTATAATCATTAATATTCCTATTAGTATACTTCATATTATCAGTACGTGAATAATTATTTTAATCATTATTATTTTGAAAAGTATTAAATTTTCTGGAACACTTATGTTATTATTAAACTGTAAAAATTCTTTGTAACTGGTATTACTAATATTATAACAGTTGCTATTGTTATTACTAAAATATGGTTAATAAAATTATTCTCGGTGTTATTATTATAGTAAGCCTTATTAGTTTTAGTAATGTTATATTACTATTGTCGCTATATAATTTGCTGCTTTCATTATTCTAACTTTAATCATTAATATTTTTATTAGTATACTTAGTATTATCAGTACGGGAATAATGATTTTAATCATTATTATTTTGAAAAGTATTAAATTTTCTGGAATACTTATGTTATTATTAGAACTGTAAAAATTCTTTGTAACTGGTATTATTAATATTATAACAATTACTATTCTTATTACTAAAATATTGGTAATAAAATTATTCTCGGTGTTATTATTATAGTAAGCCTTATTAATTTTAGTAATGTTATATTACTATTGTCGTTATACAAATTGCTGCTTTCATTATTCTAACTATAATCATTAATATTCCTATTAGTATACTTAATATTATCAATACGTGAATAATTATTTTAATCATTATTATTTTGAAAAGTATTAAATTTTCTGGAACACTTATGTTATTATTAAACTGTAAAAATTCTTTGTAACTGGTATTATTAATATTATAAAAATTAATATTGTTATTACTAAAATATTGTTAATAAAATTATTCTCGGTGTTATTATTATAGTAAGCCTTATTAGTTTTAATAATGTTATATTACTATTGTCGCTATACCAATTGCTACTTTCATTATTCCAACCATAAACATTAATATTGTTATTAGCATACTTAATATTATCAGTACGGGAATAATTATTTTAGTCATTATTATTTTGAAAAGAATTAAATTTTATGGAATAATTATGTTATTATTAGAACTGCAAAAATTCTTTTTAACTGGTATTATTAATATTATAACAATTACTATTCTAATTACTAAAATATGGTTAATAAAATTATTCTCGGTGTTATTATTATAGTAAGCCTTATTAGTTTTAGTAATGTTATATTACTATTGTCGCTATATAATTTGCTGCTTTCATTATTCTAACTTTAATCATTAATATTTTTATTAGTATACTTTGTATTATCACTACAGGAATAATGATTTTAATCATTATTATTTTGAAAAGTATTAAATTTTCAGGAATACTTATGTTATTATTAGAACTGTAAAAATTCTTTGTAACTGGTATTATTAATATTATAACAATTACTATTCTTATTACTAAAATATTGATAATAAAATTATTCTCGGTGTTATTATTATAGTAAGCCTTATTAATTTTAGTAATGTTATATTACTATTGTCGCTATACAAATTGCTGCTTTCATTATTTTAATTATAATCATTAATATTCCTATTAGTATATTTAATACTTTCCGTACGTGAATAATTATTTTAATCATTATTATTTTGAAAAGTTTTAAATTTTCTGGAACACTTATGTTATTATTAAACTGTAAAAATTCTTTGTAACTGGCATTATTAATATTATAACAATTACTATTGTTATTACTAAAATATTGTTAATAAAATTATTATCGATGTTATTATTATAGTAAGCCTTATTAGTTTTAATAATGTTATATTACTATTGTCGCAATACATATTGCTGTTTTCATTATTCTAACTTTAATCATTAATATTCTTATTAGTATACTTAATATTTTCAGTACATGAATAATTATTTTAATCATTATTATTTTGAAAAGTATTAAATTTTCTGGAATTCTTATGTTATTATTAGAACTATACAAATTCTTTGTAACTGGTATTACTAATATTATAACAATTATTATTCTTATTACTAAAATATTGTAAATAAAATTATTCTCGGTGTTATTATTATAGTGAGCCTTATTAATTTTAGTAATGTTATATTACTATTGTCGCTATACAAATTGCTGCTTTCATTATTCTAACTATAATCATTAATATTCCTATTAGTATACTTAATATTATCAGTACGTGAATAATTATTTTAATCATTATTATTTTGAAAAGTATTAAATTTTCTGGAATTTTTATATTATTATTAGAACTGTAAAAATTGTTTGTAACTGGTTTTATTAATATTAAAATAATGACTTTCATTATTAATAAAATATTGTAAATAAAATTATTCTCGGTGTTATTATTATAGTAAGCCTTATAAATTTTAGTAATGTTATATTACTATTGTCGCTATACAAATTGCTGATTTCATTATTCTAACTATAATCATTAATATTCCTATTAGTATACTTAATATTATCAGTACGTTTATAATTATTTTAATGATTACTGTTTTGAAAAGTATGGTTAATAAAATTATTCTCGGTGTTATTATTGTAGTAAGCCTTATTGGTTTTAGTAATGTTATATTACTATTGTCGCTATATAAATTACTGCTTTCATTATTCTAACTTTAATCATTAATATTTTTATTAGTATACTTAATATTATCAGTACGGAATAACTATTTTAATCATTATTATTTTGAAAAGAATTAAATTTTATGGAATAATTATGTTATTACTAGAACTGTAAAAATTCTTTGTAACTGGTATTATTAATATTATAACAATTACTATTCTTATTACTAAAATATTGTTAAGAAAATTATTCTCGGTGTTATTATTATAGTAAGCCTTATTAGTTTTAGTAATGTTATATTACTATTGTCGCTATACAAATTGCTGCTTTCATTATTCTAACCATAATCATTAATATTCCTATTAGTATACTTAATATTATCAGTACGTGAATAATTATTTTAATCATTATTATTTTGAAAAGTATTAAATTTTCTGGAATTCTTATGTTATTATTAGAACTATACAAATTCTTTGTAACTGGTATTACTAATATTATAATAATTATTATTCTTATTACTAAAATATTGTAAATAAAATTATTCTCGGTGTTATTATTATAGTGAGCCTTATTAATTTTAGTAATGTTATATTACTATTGTCGCTATACAAATTGCTGCTTTCATTATTCTAACTATAATCATTAATATTCCTATTAGTATACTTAATATTATCAGTACGTGAATAATTATTTTAATCATTATTATTTTGAAAAGTATTAAATTTTCTGGAATTCTTATATTATTATTAGAACTGTAAAAATTATTTGTAACTGGTTTTATTAATATTAAAATAATGACTTTCATTATTAATAAAATATTGTAAATAAAATTATTCTCGGTGTTATTATTATAGTAAGCCTTATAAATTTTAGTAATGTTATATTACTATTGTCGCTATACAAATTGCTGCTTTCATTATTCTAACTATAATCATTAATATTCCTATTAGTATACTTAATATTATCAGTACGTTTATAATTATTTTAATGATTACTGTTTTGAAAAGTATGGTTAATAAAATTATTCTCGGTGTTATTATTGTAGTAAGCCTTATTAGTTTTAGTAATGTTATATTACTATTGTCGCTATATAAATTACTGCCTTCATTATCCTAACTTTAATCATTATAATTTTTATTAGTATACTTAATATTATCAGTACGGAATAACTATTTTAATCATTATTATTTTGAAAAGAATTAAATTTTATGGAATAATTATGTTATTACTAGAACTGTAAAAATTCTTTGTAACTGGTATTATTAATATTATAACAATTACTATTCTTATTACTAAAATATTGTTAAGAAAATTATTCTCGGTGTTATTATTATAGTAAGCCTTATTAATTTTAGTAATGTTATATTGCTATTGTCGCTATACAAATTGCTGCTTTCATTATTCTAACTATAATCATTAATATTCCTATTAGTATACTTAATATTATCAGTACGTTTATAATTATTTTAATGATTACTATTTTGAAAAGTATGGTTAATAAAATTATTCTCGGTGTTATTATTGTAGTAAGCCTTATTAGTTTTAGTAATGTTATATTACTATTGTCGCTATATAAATTGCTGCTTTCATTATTCTAACTTTAATCATTAATATTCCTATTAGTATACTTAATATTATCAGTACGTGAATTATTATTTTAATCATTATTATATTGATAAGTATTAAATTTTCTGGAACACTTATGTTATTATTAAACTGTAAAAATTCTTTGTAACTGGTATTACTAATATTATAACAGTTGCTGTTGTTATTACTAAAATATGGTTAATAAAATTATTCTCGGTGTTATTATTATAGTAAGCCTTATTAGTTTTAGTAATGTTATATTACTATTGTCGCTATACAAATTGCTGCTTTCATTATTCCAACCATAAACATTAATATTGTTATTAGTATACTTAATATTATCAGTACGGGAATAATTATTTTAGTCATTATTATTTTGAAAAGAATTAAATTTTATGGAATAATTATGTTATTATTAGAACTGCAAAAATTCTTTTTAACTGGTATTATTAGTATTATAACAATTACTATTCTTATTACTAAAATATGGTTAATATAATTATTCTCGGTGTTATTATTATAGTAAGCCTTATTAGTTTTAGTAATGTTATATTACTATTGTCGCTATATAAATTGCTGCTTTCATTATTCTAACTTTAATCATTAATATTTTTATTAGTATACTTAATATTATCAGTACGGGAATAATTATTTTAGTCATTATTATTTTGAAAAGAATTAAATTTTATGGAATAATTATGTTATTATTAGAACTGCAAAAATTCTTTTTAACTGGTATTATTAATATTATAACAATTACTATTCTTATTACTAAAATATGGTTAATAAAATTATTCTCGGTGTTATTATTATAGTAAGCCTTATTAGTTTTAGTAATATTATATTACTATGGTCGCTATATAAATTGCTGCTTTCATTATTCTAACTTTAATCATTAATATTTTTATTAGTATACTTAATATTATCAGTACGGGAATAATTATTTTAATCTTTATTATTTTGTAAAGTGTTAAATTTTCTGGAACACTTATGTTATTATTAGAATTGTAAAAATTCTTTGTAACTGGTATTATCAATATTATAATAATTACTATTCTTATTACTAGAATATTGTTAATAAAATTATTCTCGGTGTTATTATTATAGTAAGCCTTATTAGTTTTGGTAATGTTATACTACTATTGTCGCTATACAAATTGCTGCTTTCATTATTCTATATATAATCATTAATATTCTTATTAGTATAATTAATATTATCAGTACGTGAATAATTATTTTAATCATTATTATTTTGAAAAGTTTTAAACTTTCTGGAACACTTATGTTATTATTAAACTGTAAAAATTCTTTTTAACTGGTATTATTAATATTATAACAATTACTATTCTTATTACTAAAATATGGTTAATAAAATTATTCTCGGTGTTATTATTATAGTAAGCCTTATTAGTTTTAGTAATATTATATTACTATGGTCGCTATATAAATTGCTGCTTTCATTATTCTAACTTTAATCATTAATATTTTTATTAGTATATTTAATATTATCAGTACGGGAATAATTATTTTAATCTTTATTATTTTGTAAAGTATTAAATTTTCTGGAACATGTATGTTATTATTAGAACTGTAAAAATTCTTTGTAACTGGTATTATTAATATTATAACAGTTACTATTCTTATTACTAAAATATTGTTAATAAAATTATTCTCGGGGTTATTATTATAGTAAGCCTTATTAGTTTTAGTAATGTCATATTACTATTGTCGCTATACAAATTGCTGTTTTCATTATTCTAACTTTAATCATTAATATTCTTAATAGTATACTTAATATTATCAATACATGTATAATTATTTTAATCATTATTTTGAAAAGTGTTAAATTTTCTGGAATACTTATGTTATTATTAGAACAGTAAAAATTCTTTGTAACTGGTATTATTAATATTATAACAATTACTTTTCTTATTACTAAAATATTGTTAATAAAATTATTCTCGATGTTATTATTATAGTAAGCCTTATTAGTTTTAGTAATGTTATATTACTATTGTCGCTATACAGATTGCTGTTTTCATTATTCTAACTTTAATCATTAATATTCTTATTAGTATACTTAATATTATCAATACATGTATAATTATTTTAATCATTATTATTTTGAAAAGTGTTAAATTTTCTGGAATACTTATGTTATTATTAGAACAGTAAAAATTCTTTGTAACTGGTATTATTAATATTATAACAATTACTTTTCTTATTACTAAAATATTGTTAATAAAATTATTCTCGATGTTATTATTATAGTAAGCCTTATTAATTTTAGTAAAGTTATATTACTGTGGTCGTTATACAAATTGCTGCTTTCATTATTCTAACTATAATCATTAATATTCCTATTAGTATGCTTAATATTATCAGTACGTGAATAATTATTTTAATCACTATTATTTTGAAAAGTATTAAATTTTCTGGAACACTTATGTTATTATTAAACTGTGAAAATTCTTTGTAACTGGTATTACCAATATTATAACAGTTGCTATTGTTATTACTAAAATATGGTTAATAAAATTATTCTCGGTGTTATTATTATAGTAAGCCTTATTAGTTTTAGTAATGTTATATTACTATTGTCGCTACACAAATTGCTGCTTTCATTATTCTAACTATAATCATTAATATTCCTATTAGTATACTTAATATTATCAGTACGTGAATAATTATTTTAATCATTATTATTTTGAAAAGTATTAAATTTTCTGGAACACTTATGTTATTATTAAACTGTGAAAATTCTTTGTAACTGGTATTACCAATATTATAACAGTTGCTATTGTTATTACTAAAATATGGTTAATAAAATTATTCTCGGTGTTATTATTATAGTAAGCCTTATTAGTTTTATTAATATTATATTACTATTGTCGCTATATAAATTGCTGCTTTCATTATTCTAACTATAATCATTAATATTCTTATTATTATACTTAATATTATCAGTACGTGAATAACTATTTTAATGATTATTATTTTAAAAAGTATTAAATTTTCTGGAATTCTTATGTTATTATTAGAATTGTAAAAATTCTTTGTAACTGGTATTATTAATATTATAACAGTTATTATTGTTATTACTAAAATATTGTTAACAAAATTATTCTCGATGTTATTATTATAGAAAGCCTCATTAGTTTTAGTAATGTTATATTACTATTGTCGCTATACAAATTGCTGCTTTCACTATTATATCTATAATAATTAATATTCTTATTAGTATACTTAATATTATCAGTACGTGAATAATTATTTTAATCATTATTATTTTGAAAAGTATTAAATTTTCTAGAATTCTTATGTTATTATTAAAGTGTAAAAATTCGTTGTAACTGGTATTATTAATATTATAACAATTGCTATTGTTATTACTAAAATATTGTTAATAAAATCATTCTCGGTGTTATTATTATAGTAAGCCTTATTAGTTTTAGTAATGTTATATTACTATTGTCGCTATACAAATTGCTGCTTCTATTATTCTAACTATAATCAATAATATTCTTATTAGTATACTTAATATAATCATTACTTGAATAATTATTTTAATGATTATTATTTTGAAAATTATTAAATTTTCTGGAATTCTTATGTTATTATTAGAACTGTAAAAATTCTTTGTAACGGGTTTTATTAATATTAAACAATTACTATTGTTATTACTAAAATATTGTTAATAAAATTATTCTCAATGTTATTGTTATAGTAAGCCTTATTAGTTTTAATAATGTTATATTACTATTGTTCCGACATAAATTGCTAGTTTCGTTATTCTAACTATAAACATTAATATTGTTATTAGTATATTTAATATTATCAGTACGGGAATAATTATTTTAATCACTATTATTTTGAAAAGAATTAAATTTTATTGAATAGTTATGTTATTATTGTTATTATTAGAACTGTAAATATTCTTTGTAACTGGTATTATTAATATTATAACAATTACTATTCTTATTACTAAAATATTGTTAATAAAATTATTCTCGGTGTTATTATTATAGTAAGCAATATTAGTTTTGATAATGTTATACTACTATTGTCGCTATACAAATTGCTGCTTTCATTATTCTATATATAATCATTAATATTCTTATTAGTATAATTAATATTATCAGTACGTGAATAATTAATTTAATCATTATTATTTTGAAAAGTTTTAAATTTTCTGGAACACTTGTTTTATTATTAAACTGTAAAAATTCTTTGTAACTGATGTTATTAATATTATAACAATTACTATTGTTATTACTAAAAATATTGTTAATAAAATTATTCTTGATGTTATTGTTATAGTAAGCCTTATTAGTTTTAATAATGTTATATTACTATTGTCGCTATACAAATTACTGCTTTCGTTATTCTAACTATAATCATTAATATTCTTATTAGTATACTTAATATTATCAGTACATGAATAATTATTTTAATCATTATTATTTTGAAAAGTATTAAATTTTCTGGAACACTTATGTTATTATTATAACTGTAAAAATTCTTTGTAACTGGTACTATTAATATTAAAACTGTTACTATTTTTATTACAAAAATATTGTTAATAAAATTATTCTCGGTGTTATTATTAAGTAAGCCTTATTAGTTTTGGTAATGTTATATTACTATCGTCGCTATACAAATTGCTTCTTTCATTATTCTATATGTAATCATTAATATTCTTATTAGTATAATTAATATTATCAGTACGTGAATAATTATTTTAATCATTATTATTTTGAAAAGTATTAAATTTTCTGGAATTCTTATGTTATTATTAGAACTGTAAAAATTCTTTGTATCGGGTTTTATTAATATTAAACAATTACTATTGTTATTACTAAAATATTGTTAATAAAATTATTCTCAATGTTATTGTTATAGTAAGCCTTATTAGTTTTAATAATGTTATATTACTATTGTTCCGATACAAATTGCTGCTTTCGTTATTCTAACTATAAACATTAATATTGATATTAGTATATTTAATATTATCAGAATTAAATTTTATGGAATAATTATGTTATTATTAGAAATGTTAAAATTCTTTGTAACTGGTATTATTAATATTATAACAATTACTATTCTTATTCCTAAAATATTGTTAATAAAATTATTCTCGGTGTTATTATTATAGTAAGCCTTATTAGTTTTGGTAATGTTATATTACTATTGTCGCTATACAAATTGCTGCTTTCATTATTCTATATATAATCAATAATATTCTTATTAGTATAATTAATATTATCAGTACGTGAATAATTATTTTAATCATTATTATTTTGAAAAGTATTAAAATTTCTGGAACACTTATGTTATTATTAAACTGTAAAAATTATTTGTAACTGGTTTTATTAATATTATAACAATGACTATTGTTATTACTAAAATATTGTAAATAAAATTATTCTCGGTGTTATTATTATTGTGAGCCTTATTAATTTTAGTAATGTTATATTACTATTGATGCTGTACAAATTGGTGCTTTCATTATTCTAACTATAATCATTAATATTCTTATTAGTATACTTAATATTATCAGTACGTGGTTAATTATTTTAATCATTATTATTTTAAAAAGTATTAAATTTTCTGGAATTCTTGTTATTATTAGAACTGTAAAAATTCTTTGTAATTGGTATTATTAATATTAAAACAGTTACTATTTTTATTACAAAAATATTGTTATTAAAATATTCTCGGTGTTATTATTATAGTAAGTCTTATTAGTTTTAGTAATGTTATATTACTATTGTCGCTATACAAATTGCTGCTTCTATTATTCTAACTATAATCATTAATATTCCTATTAGTATACTTAATATTATCAGTACGTGAATAATTATTTTAATTATTATTATTTTGAAAAGCATTAAATTTTCTGGAATTTTTATGATATTATTAGAACTGTAAAAATGCTTTGTAACTGGTATTATTAATATTATAACAGTTATTATTGTTATTACTAAGATATTGTTAACAAAATTATTCTCGATGTTATTATTATAAAAAGCCTTATTAGTTTTAGTAATGTTATATTACTATTGTCGCTATACAAATTGCTGCTTTCATTATTCTAACTATAATCATTAATATTCCTATTAGTATACTTCATATTATCAGTACGTGAATAATTATTTTAATCATTATTATTTTGAAAAGTATTAAATTTTCTGGAACACTTATGTTATTATTAAACTGTAAAAATTCTTTGTAACTGGTATTACTAATATTATAACAGTTGCTATTGTTATTACTAAAATATGGTTAATAAAATTATTCTCGGTGTTATTATTATAGTAAGCCTTATTAGTTTTAGTAATGTTATATTACTATTGTCGCTATATAATTTGCTGCTTTCATTATTCTAACTTTAATCATTAATATTTTTATTAGTATACTTAGTATTATCAGTACGGGAATAATGATTTTAATCATTATTATTTTGAAAAGTATTAAATTTTCTGGAATACTTATGTTATTATTAGAACTGTAAAAATTCTTTGTAACTGGTATTATTAATATTATAACAATTACTATTCTTATTACTAAAATATTGGTAATAAAATTATTCTCGGTGTTATTATTATAGTAAGCCTTATTAATTTTAGTAATGTTATATTACTATTGTCGCTATACAAATTACTGCTTTCGTTATTCTAACTATAATCATTAATATTCTTATTAGTATACTTAATATTATCAGTACATGAATAATTATTTTAATCATTATTATTTTGAAAAGTATTAAATTTTCTGGAACACTTATGTTATTATTATAACTGTAAAAATTCTTTGTAACTGGTACTATTAATATTAAAACTGTTACTATTTTTATTACAAAAATATTGTTAATAAAATTATTCTCGGTGTTATTATTAAGTAAGCCTTATTAGTTTTGGTAATGTTATATTACTATCGTCGCTATACAAATTGCTTCTTTCATTATTCTATATGTAATCATTAATATTCTTATTAGTATAATTAATATTATCAGTACGTGAATAATTATTTTAATCATTATTATTTTGAAAAGTATTAAATTTTCTGGAATTCTTATGTTATTATTAGAACTGTAAAAATTCTTTGTATCGGGTTTTATTAATATTAAACAATTACTATTGTTATTACTAAAATATTGTTAATAAAATTATTCTCAATGTTATTGTTATAGTAAGCCTTATTAGTTTTAATAATGTTATATTACTATTGTTCCGATACAAATTGCTGCTTTCGTTATTCTAACTATAAACATTAATATTGATATTAGTATATTTAATATTATCAGAATTAAATTTTATGGAATAATTATGTTATTATTAGAAATGTTAAAATTCTTTGTAACTGGTATTATTAATATTATAACAATTACTATTCTTATTCCTAAAATATTGTTAATAAAATTATTCTCGGTGTTATTATTATAGTAAGCCTTATTAGTTTTGGTAATGTTATATTACTATTGTCGCTATACAAATTGCTGCTTTCATTATTCTATATATAATCAATAATATTCTTATTAGTATAATTAATATTATCAGTACGTGAATAATTATTTTAATCATTATTATTTTGAAAAGTATTAAAATTTCTGGAACACTTATGTTATTATTAAACTGTAAAAATTATTTGTAACTGGTTTTATTAATATTATAACAATGACTATTGTTATTACTAAAATATTGTAAATAAAATTATTCTCGGTGTTATTATTATAGTAAGCCTTATTAGTTTTAGTAATGTTATATTACTATTGTCGCTATATAATTTGCTGCTTTCATTATTCTAACTTTAATCATTAATATTTTTATTAGTATACTTAGTATTATCAGTACGGGAATAATGATTTTAATCATTATTATTTTGAAAAGTATTAAATTTTCTGGAATACTTATGTTATTATTAGAACTGTAAAAATTCTTTGTAACTGGTATTATTAATATTATAACAATTACTATTCTTATTACTAAAATATTGGTAATAAAATTATTCTCGGTGTTATTATTATAGTAAGCCTTATTAATTTTAGTAATGTTATATTACTATTGTCGTTATACAAATTGCTGCTTTCATTATTCTAACTATAATCATTAATATTCCTATTAGTATACTTAATATTATCAATACGTGAATAATTATTTTAATCATTATTATTTTGAAAAGTATTAAATTTTCTGGAACACTTATGTTATTATTAAACTGTAAAAATTCTTTGTAACTGGTATTATTAATATTATAACAATTACTATTCTTATTACTAAAATATTGGTAATAAAATTATTCTCGGTGTTATTATTATAGTAAGCCTTATTAATTTTAGTAATGTTATATTACTATTGTCGTTATACAAATTGCTGCTTTCATTATTCCAACCATAAACATTAATATTGTTATTAGCATACTTAATATTATCAGTACGGGAATAATTATTTTAGTCATTATTATTTTGAAAAGAATTAAATTTTATGGAATAATTATGTTATTATTAGAACTGCAAAAATTCTTTTTAACTGGTATTATTAATATTATAACAATTACTATTCTTATTACTAAAATATTGATAATAAAATTATTCTCGGTGTTATTATTATAGTAAGCCTTATTAATTTTAGTAATGTTATATTACTATTGTCGCTATACAAATTGCTGCTTTCATTATTTTAATTATAATCATTAATATTCCTATTAGTATATTTAATACTTTCCGTACGTGAATAATTATTTTAATCATTATTATTTTGAAAAGTTTTAAATTTTCTGGAACACTTATGTTATTATTAAACTGTAAAAATTCTTTGTAACTGGCATTATTAATATTATAACAATTACTATTGTTATTACTAAAATATTGTTAATAAAATTATTATCGATGTTATTATTATAGTAAGCCTTATTAGTTTTAATAATGTTATATTACTATTGTCGCAATACATATTGCTGTTTTCATTATTCTAACTTTAATCATTAATATTCTTATTAGTATACTTAATATTTTCAGTACATGAATAATTATTTTAATCATTATTATTTTGAAAAGTATTAAATTTTCTGGAATTCTTATGTTATTATTAGAACTATACAAATTCTTTGTAACTGGTATTACTAATATTATAACAATTATTATTCTTATTACTAAAATATTGTAAATAAAATTATTCTCGGTGTTATTATTATAGTGAGCCTTATTAATTTTAGTAATGTTATATTACTATTGTCGCTATACAAATTGCTGCTTTCATTATTCTAACTATAATCATTAATATTCCTATTAGTATACTTAATATTATCAGTACGTGAATAATTATTTTAATCATTATTATTTTGAAAAGTATTAAATTTTCTGGAATTCTTATATTATTATTAGAACTGTAAAAATTATTTGTAACTGGTTTTATTAATATTAAAATAATGACTTTCATTATTAATAAAATATTGTAAATAAAATTATTCTCGGTGTTATTATTATAATAAGCCTTATAAATTTTAGTAATGTTATATTACTATTGTCGCTATACAAATTGCTGATTTCATTATTCTAACTATAATCATTAATATTCCTATTAGTATACTTAATATTATCAGTACGTTTATAATTATTTTAATGATTACTGTTTTGAAAAGTATGGTTAATAAAATTATTCTCGGTGTTATTATTGTAGTAAGCCTTATTAGTTTTAGTTATGTTATATTACTATTGTCGCTATATAAATTACTGCTTTCATTATTCTAACTTTAATCATTAATATTTTTATTAGTATACTTAATATTATCAGTACGGAATAACTATTTTAATCATTATTATTTTGAAAAGAATTAAATTTTATGGAATAATTATGTTATTACTAGAACTGTAAAAATTCTTTGTAACTGGTATTATTAATATTATAACAATTACTATTCTTATTACTAAAATATTGTTAAGAAAATTATTCTCGGTGTTATTATTATAGTAAGCCTTATTAGTTTTAGTAATGTTATATTACTATTGTCGCTATACAAATTGCTGCTTTCATTATTCTAACTATAATCATTAATATTCCTATTAGTATACTTAATATTATCAGTACGTGAATAATTATTTTAATCATTATTATTTTGAAAAGTATTAAATTTTCTGGAATTCTTATGTTATTATTAGAACTATACAAATTCTTTGTAACTGGTATTACTAATATTATAATAATTATTATTCTTATTACTAAAATATTGTAAATAAAATTATTCTCGGTGTTATTATTATAGTGAGCCTTATTAATTTTAGTAATGTTATATTACTATTGTCGCTACACAAATTGCTGCTTTCATTATTCTAACTATAATCATTAATATTCCTATTAGTATACTTAATATTATCAGTACGTGAATAATTATTTTAATCATTATTATTTTGAAAAGTATTAAATTTTCTGGAATTCTTATATTATTATTAGAACTGTAAAAATTATTTGTAACTGGTTTTATTAATATTAAAATAATGGCTTTCATTATTAATAAAATATTGTAAATAAAATTATTCTCGGTGTTATTATTATAGTAAGCCTTATAAATTTTAGTAATGTTATATTACTATTGTCGCTATACAAATTGCTGCTTTCATTATTCTAACTATAATCATTAATATTCCTATTAGTATACTTAATATTATCAGTACGTTTATAATTATTTTAATGATTACTGTTTTGAAAAGTATGGTTAATAAAATTATTCTCGGTGTTATTATTGTAGTAAGCCTTATTAGTTTTAGTAATGTTATATTACTTTTGTCGCTATATAAATTACTGCCTTCATTATTCTAACTTTAGTCATTAATATTTTTATTAGTATACTTAATATTATCAGTACGGAATAACTATTTTAATCATTATTATTTTGAAAATAATTAAATTTTATGGAATAATTATGTTATTACTAGAACTGTAAAAATTCTTTGTAACTGGTATTATTAATATTATAACAATTACTATTCTTATTACTAAAATATTGTTAAGAAAATTATTCTCGGTGTTATTATTATAGTAAGCCTTATTAATTTTAGTAATGTTATATTACTATTGTCGCTATACAAATTGCTGCTTTCATTATTCTAACTATAATCATTAATATTCCTATTAGTATACTTAATATTATCAGTACGTTTATAATTATTTTAATGATTACTATTTTGAAAAGTATGGTTAATAAAATTATTCTCGGTGTTATTATTGTAGTAAGCCTTATTAGTTTTAGTAATGTTATATTACTATTGTCGCTATATAAATTGCTGCTTTCATTATTCTAACTTTAATCATTAATATTCCTATTAGTATACTTAATATTATCAGTACGTGAATAATTATTTTAATCATTATTATTTTGAAAAGTATTAAATTTTCTGGAACACTTATGTTATTATTAAACTGTAAAAATTCTTTGTAACTGGTATTACTAATATTATAACAGTTGCTATTGTTATTACTAAAATATGGTTAATAAAATTATTCTCGGTGTTATTATTATAGTAAGCCTTATTAGTTTTAGTAATGTTATATTACTATTGTCGCTATACAAATTGCTGCTTTCATTATTCCAACCATAAACATTAATATTGTTATTAGTATAGTTAATATTATCAGTACGGGAATAATTATTTTAGTCATTATTATTTTGAAAAGAATTAAATTTTATGGAATAATTATGTTATTATTAGAACTGCAAAAATTCTTTTTAACTGGTATTATTAATATTATAACAATTACTATTCTTATTACTAAAATATGGTTAATAAAATTATTCTCGGTGTTATTATTATAGTAAGCCTTATTAGTTTTAGTAATATTATATTACTATGGTCGCTATATAAATTGCTGCTTTCATTATTCTAACTTTAATCATTAATATTTTTATTAGTATACTTAATATTATCAGTACGGGAATAATTATTTTAATCTTTATTATTTTGTAAAGTGTTAAATTTTCTGGAACACTTATGTTATTATTAGAATTGTAAAAATTCTTTGTAACTGGTATTATCAATATTATAATAATTACTATTCTTATTACTAGAATATTGTTAATAAAATTATTCTCGGTGTTATTATTATAGTAAGCCTTATTAGTTTTGGTAATGTTATACTACTATTGTCGCTATACAAATTGCTGCTTTCATTATTCTATATATAATCATTAATATTCTTATTAGTATAATTAATATTATCAGTACGTGAATAATTATTTTAATCATTATTATTTTGAAAAGTTTTAAACTTTCTGGAACACTTATGTTATTATTAAACTGTAAAAATTCTTTGTAACTGGTATTATTAATATTATAACAATTACTATTGTTATTACTAAAATATTGTTAATAAAATTATTCTTGATGTTATTGTTATAGTAAGCCTTATTAGTTTTAATAATGTTATATTACTATTGTTCCGATACAAATTGCTGCTTTCGTTATTCTAACTATAAACATTAATATTGTTATCAGTATATCTAATATTATCAGTACGGGAATAATTATTTTAATCTTTATTATTTTGTAAAGTATTAAATTTTCTGGAACATGTATGTTATTATTAGAACTGTAAAAATTCTTTGTAACTGGTATTATTAATATTATAACAGTTACTATTCTTATTACTAAAATATTGTTAATAAAATTATTCTCGGGGTTATTATTATAGTAAGCCTTATTAGTTTTAGTAATGTTATATTACTATTGTCGCTATACAAATTGCTGTTTTCATTATTCTAACTTTAATCATTAATATTCTTAATAGTATACTTAATATTATCAATACATGTATAATTATTTTAATCATTATTATTTTGAAAAGTGTTAAATTTTCTGGAATACTTATGTTATTATTAGAACAGTAAAAATTCTTTGTAACTGGTATTATTAATATTATAACAATTACTTTTCTTATTACTAAAATATTGTTAATAAAATTATTCTCGATGTTATTATTATAGTAAGCCTTATTAATTTTAGTAAAGTTATATTACTGTGGTCGTTATACAAATTGCTGCTTTCATTATTCTAACTATAATCATTAATATTCCTACTAGTATGCTTAATATTATCAGTACGTGAATAATTATTTTAATCACTATTATTTTGAAAAGTATTAAATTTTCTGGAACACTTATGTTATTATTAAACTTTGAAAATTCTTTGTAACTGGTATTACTAATATTATAACAGTTGCTATTGTTATTACTAAAATATTGTTAATAAAATCAGTCTCGGGGTTATTATTATAGTAATCCTTATTTCTTTTAGTAATGTTATATTACTATTGTCGCTATACAAATTGCTGCTTTCATTATTCTAACTATAATCAATAATACTCTTATTAGTATACTTAATATTATCAGTACATGAATAATTATTTTAATCATTGTTATTTTGAAAAGTATTAAATTTTCTGGAATAATTATGTTATTATTAGAACTGTAAAAATTCTTTGTAACTGGGTTTATTAATATTATAACAATTACTATTCTTATTACTAAAAGATGGTTAATAAAATTATTCTCGGTGTTATTATTATAGTAAGCCTTATTAGTTTTAGTAATGTTATATTACTATTGTCGCTATACAAATTGCTGCTTTCATTATTCTAACTTTAATCATTAATATTCTTATTAGCATACTTAATATTATTAGTACGTGTATAACCATTTTAGTCATTGTTATTTTGAAAAGTATTAAATTTTCTGGAATACTTATGTTATTATTAGAACTGTAAAAATTCTTTGTAACTGGTATTATTAATATTATAACAATTATTATTTTTCTTATTACTAAATTACTAAAATATTGTAAATTAAATTATTCTCTGTGTTATTATTATTGTGAGCCTTATTAATTTTAGTAATGTTATATTACTATTATCGCTATATTAATTGCTGCTTTCATTATTCTAACTATAAACATTAATATTCTTATTAGTATAATTAATATTATCAGTACGTGAATAATTATTTTAATCATTATTATTTTGAAAAGTATTAAATTTTCTGGAATTCTTATGTTATTATTAGAACTGTAAAAATTCTTTGTAACTGGTATTATTAATATTATAACAGTTATTATTGTTATTATTAAAATATTGTTAAAAAAATTATTCTCGGTGTTATTATTATAGTAAGCCTTATTAGTTTTAGTAATGTTATATTACTATTGTCGCTATACAAATTGCTGCTTTCATTTTTCTAACCATAATCATTAATATTCTTATTAGTATAATTAATATTATCAGTACGTTAATAATTATTTTATTCATTATTATTTTGAAAAGTTTTAAATTTTCTGGAACACTTATTTTATTATTAAACTGTAAAAATTCTTTGTAACTGATATTATTAATATTATAACAATTACTATTGTTATTACTAAAATATTGTTAATAAAATTATTCTTGATGTTATTGTTATAGTAAGCCTTATTAGTTTTAATAATGTTATATTACTATTGTCGCTATACAAATTACTGCTTTCGTTATTCTAACTATAATCATTAATATTATTATTAGTATACTTAATATTATCAGTACATGAATAATTATTTTAATCATTATTATTTTGAAAAGTATTAAATTTTCTGGAACACTTATGTTATTATTAGAACTGTAATAATTCTTTGTAACTGGTACTATTAATATTAAAACTGTTACTATTTTTATTACAAAAATATTGTTAATAAAATTATTCTCGGTGTTATTATTAAGTAAGCTTTAATAGTTTTATTAATGTTATATAACTATTGTCGCTATACAAATTGCTGCTTTCATTATTCTATCTATAATCATTTTTTATTCTTATTATTATACTTAATATTATCAGTACGTGAATAATTATTTTAATGACTATTAGTTTGAAAAGTATTAAATTTTCTGGAATTCTTATGTTATTATTAGAATTGTAAAAATTCTTTGTAACTGGTATTTTTAATATTATAACAGTTATTATTGTTATTACAAAAATATTGTTAACAAAATTATTCTCGATGTTATTATTATAGAAAGCCTCATTAGTTTTAGTAATGTTATATTAGTATTGTCGCTATAAAAATTGCTGCTCTCATTATTCTAACTATAATCATTAATATTATTATTAGTATGCTTAATATTATCAGTACGTGAATAATTATTTTAATCATTATTATTAAGAAAACTGCTAAGTTTTCTGGAATCCTTATGGTAGTATTAGAACGGTAAAAACTCTTGATTACTGGTATTATTAAAATTATAAAAATTACTCTAGTAATTACTTAAATATTGTTAATAAAATTATTCTCGGTGTTATTATTATGGTAAGCCTTATTAGTTTTAGTAATGTTATATTAGTATTGTCGCTATAAAAATTGCGGCTCTCATTATTCTAACTATAATCATTAATATTCTTATTAGTATACCTAATATTATCAGTACGTGAATAATTATTTTATTCATTATTATTAAGAAAACCACTAAGTTTTCTGGAATCCTTATGGTAGTATTAGAACGGTAAAAATTCTTGATTACTGGTATTATTAAAATTATAAAAATTACTCTAGTAATTACTTAAATATTGTTAATAAAATTATTCTCGGTGTTATTATTATAGTAAGCCTTATTAGTTTTAGTAATATTATATTAGTATTGTCGCTAAACAAATTGCTGCTCTCATTATTCTAACTATAATCATTAATATTCTTATTTGTATACTTAATATTATCAGTACGTGAATAATTATTTTAATCATTATTATTAAGAAAACTACTAAGTTTTCTGGAATCCTTATGGTAGTATTAGAACGGTAAAAATTCTTGATTACTGGTATTATTAAAATTATAAAAATTACTCTAGTAATTACTTAAATATTGTTAATAAAATTATTCTCGGTGTTATTATTATAGTAAGCCTTATTAGTTTTAATAATGTTATATTACTATTGTCGCTATACAAATTGCTGCTTTCATTATTCCAACCATAAACATTAATATTGTTATTAGTATACTTAATAATATCAGTACGGGAATAATTATTTTAGTCATTATTATTTTGAAAAGAATTAAATTTTATGGAATAATTATGTTATTATTAGAACTGCAAAAATTCTTTTTAACTGGTATTATTAATATTATAACAATTACTATTCTTATTACTAAAATATGGTTAATAAAATTATTCTCGGTGTTATTTTTATAGTAAGTATTATTAGTTTTAGTAATGTTATATTACTATTGTCGCTATACAAATTGCTGCTTTCATTATTCTAACTTTAATCATTGATATTCTTATGAGCATGCTTAATATTATTAGTACGTGAATAATCATTTTAGTCATTATTATTTTGAAAAGTATTAAATTTTCTGGAATTCTTATGTTATTATTAGAACTGTAAAAATTCTTTGTAACTGGTATTATTAATATTATAACAATTACTATTCTTATTACTAAAATATGGTTAATAAAATTATTCTCGGTGTTATTATTATAGTAAGCCTTATTAGTTTTAGTAATGTTATATTACTTTTGTCGCTATATAAATTGCTGCTTTCATTATTCTAACTTTAATCATTAATATTTTTATTAGTATACTTAATATTATCAATACGGGAATAATTATTTTAATCATTATTATTTTGAAAAGAATTAAATTTTATGGAACAATTATGTTATTATTAGAACTGCAAAAATTATTTGTAACTGGTATTATTAATATTATAACAATTACTATTCTTATTACTAAAATATGGTTAATAAAATTATTCTCGGTGTTATTATTATAGTAAGCCTTATTTGTTTTAGTAATGTTATATTACTATTGTCGCTATACAAATTGCTGTTTTCACTATTTTAACTTTAATCATTAATATTCTTATTAGTATACTTAATATTATCAGTACATGAATAATTATTTTAATCATTATTATTTTGAAAAGAATTAAATTTTATGGAATAATTATGTTATTATTAGAACTGTAAAAATTCTTTATAACTGGTATTATTAATATTATTACAATTACTATTGTTATTTCTAAAATATTTTTAATAAAATTATTCTCGGTGTTATTATTATAGTAAGCCTTATTTGTTTTAGTAATGTTATATTACTATTGTCGCTATACAAATTGCTGTTTTCACTATTTTAACTTTAATCATTAATATTCTTATTAGTATACTTAATATTATCAGTACATGAATAATTATTTTAATCATTATTATTTTGAAAAGAATTAAATTTTATGGAATAATTATGTTATTATTAGAACTGTAAAAATTCTTTATAACTGGTATTATTAATATTATTACAATTACTATTGTTATTTCTAAAATATTTTTAATAAAATTATTCTCGGTGCTATTATTATAGTAAGCCTTTTAGTAATGTTATATTACTATTTTCGCTATACAAATTGCTGCTTTCATTATTCTAACTATAATCAATAATACTCTTATTAGTATACTTAATATTATCAGTACATGAATAATTATTTTAATCATTGTTATTTTGAAAAGTATTAAATTTTCTGGAATACTTATGTTATTATTAGAACTGTAAAAATTCTTTGTAACTGGGGTTATTAATATTATAACAATTACTATTCTTATTACTAAAAGATGGTTAATAAAATTATTCTCGGTGTTATTATTATAGTAAGCCTTATTAGTTTTAGTAATGTTATATTACTATTGTCGCTATACAAATTGCTGCTTTCATTATTCTAACTTTAATCATTAATATTCTTATTAGCATACTTAATATTATTAGTACGTGAATAACCATTTTAATCATTGTTATTTTGAAAAGTATTAAATTTTCTGGAATACTTATGTTATTATTAGAACTGTAAAAATTCTTTGTAACTGGTATTATTAATATTATAACACTTATTATTTTTCTTATTACTAAATTACTAAAATATTGTAAATTAAATTATTCTCTGTGTTATTATTATTGTGAGCCTTATTAATTTTAGTAATGTTATATTACTATTATCGCTATATTAATTGCTGCTTTCATTATTCTAACTATAAACATTAATATTCTTATTAGTATAATTAATATTATCAGTACGTGAATAATTATTTTAATCATTATTATTTTGAAAAGTATTAAATTTTCTGGAATTCTTATGTTATTATTAGAACTGTAAAAATTCTTTGTAACTGGTATTATTAATATTATAACAGTTATTATTGTTATTATTAAAATATTGTTAAAAAAATTATTCTCGGTGTTATTATTATAGTAAGCCTTATTAGTTTTAGTAATGTTATATTACTATTGTCGCTATACAAATTGCTGCTTTCATTTTTCTAACCATAATCATTAATATTCTTATTAGTATAATTAATATTATCAGTACGTTAATAATTATTTTATTCATTATTATTTTGAAAAGTTTTAAATTTTCTGGAACACTTATTTTATTATTAAACTGTAAAAATTCTTTGTAACTGATATTATTAATATTATAACAATTACTATTGTTATTACTAAAATATTGTTAATAAAATTATTCTTGATGTTATTGTTATAGTAAGCCTTATTAGTTTTAATAATGTTATATTACTATTGTCGCTATACAAATTACTGCTTTCGTTATTCTAACTATAATCATTAATATTATTATTAGTATACTTAATATTATCAGTACATGAATAATTATTTTAATCATTATTATTTTGAAAAGTATTAAATTTTCTGGAACACTTATGTTATTATTAGAACTGTAATAATTCTTTGTAACTGGTACTATTAATATTAAAACTGTTACTATTTTTATTACAAAAATATTGTTAATAAAATTATTCTCGGTGTTATTATTAAGTAAGCTTTAATAGTTTTATTAATGTTATATAACTATTGTCGCTATACAAATTGCTGCTTTCATTATTCTATCTATAATCATTTTTTATTCTTATTATTATACTTAATATTATCAGTACGTGAATAATTATTTTAATGACTATTAGTTTGAAAAGTATTAAATTTTCTGGAATTCTTATGTTATTATTAGAATTGTAAAAATTCTTTGTAACTGGTATTTTTAATATTATAACAGTTATTATTGTTATTACAAAAATATTGTTAACAAAATTATTCTCGATGTTATTATTATAGAAAGCCTCATTAGTTTTAGTAATGTTATATTAGTATTGTCGCTATAAAAATTGCTGCTCTCATTATTCTAACTATAATCATTAATATTATTATTAGTATGCTTAATATTATCAGTACGTGAATAATTATTTTAATCATTATTATTAAGAAAACTGCTAAGTTTTCTGGAATCCTTATGGTAGTATTAGAACGGTAAAAACTCTTGATTACTGGTATTATTAAAATTATAAAAATTACTCTAGTAATTACTTAAATATTGTTAATAAAATTATTCTCGGTGTTATTATTATAGTAAGCCTTATTAGTTTTAGTAATGTTATATTAGTATTGTCGCTAAACAAATTGCTGCTCTCATTATTCTAACTATAATCATTAATATTCTTATTTGTATACTTAATATTATCAGTACGTGAATAATTATTTTAATCATTATTATTAAGAAAACTACTAAGTTTTCTGGAATCCTTATGGTAGTATTAGAACGGTAAAAATTCTTGATTACTGGTATTATTAAAATTATAAAAATTACTCTAGTAATTACTTAAATATTGTTAATAAAATTATTCTCGGTGTTATTATTATAGTAAGCCTTATTAGTTTTAATAATGTTATATTACTATTGTCGCTATACAAATTGCTGCTTTCATTATTCCAACCATAAACATTAATATTGTTATTAGTATACTTAATAATATCAGTACGGGAATAATTATTTTAGTCATTATTATTTTGAAAAGAATTAAATTTTATGGAATAATTATGTTATTATTAGAACTGCAAAAATTCTTTTTAACTGGTATTATTAATATTATAACAATTACTATTCTTATTACTAAAATATGGTTAATAAAATTATTCTCGGTGTTATTTTTATAGTAAGTATTATTAGTTTTAGTAATGTTATATTACTATTGTCGCTATACAAATTGCTGCTTTCATTATTCTAACTTTAATCATTGATATTCTTATGAGCATGCTTAATATTATTAGTACGTGAATAATCATTTTAGTCATTATTATTTTGAAAAGTATTAAATTTTCTGGAATTCTTATGTTATTATTAGAACTGTAAAAATTCTTTGTAACTGGTATTATTAATATTATAACAATTACTATTCTTATTACTAAAATATGGTTAATAAAATTATTCTCGGTGTTATTATTATAGTAAGCCTTATTAGTTTTAGTAATGTTATATTACTATTGTCGCTATATAAATTGCTGCTTTCATTATTCTAACTTTAATCATTAATATTTTTATTAGTATACTTAATATTATCAATACGGGAATAATTATTTTAATCATTATTATTTTGAAAAGAATTAAATTTTATGGAACAATTATGTTATTATTAGAACTGCAAAAATTATTTGTAACTGGTATTATTAATATTATAACAATTACTATTCTTATTACTAAAATATGGTTAATAAAATTATTCTCGGTGTTATTATTATAGTAAGCCTTATTTGTTTTAGTAATGTTATATTACTATTGTCGCTATACAAATTGCTGTTTTCACTATTTTAACTTTAATCATTAATATTCTTATTAGTATACTTAATATTATCAGTACATGAATAATTATTTTAATCATTATTATTTTGAAAAGAATTAAATTTTATGGAATAATTATGTTATTATTAGAACTGTAAAAATTCTTTATAACTGGTATTATTAATATTATTACAATTACTATTGTTATTTCTAAAATATTTTTAATAAAATTATTCTCGGTGTTATTATTATAGTAAGCCTTATTTGTTTTAGTAATGTTATATTACTATTGTCGCTATACAAATTGCTGTTTTCACTATTTTAACTTTAATCATTAATATTCTTATTAGTATACTTAATATTATCAGTACATGAATAATTATTTTAATCATTATTATTTTGAAAAGAATTAAATTTTATGGAATAATTATGTTATTATTAGAACTGTAAAAATTCTTTATAACTGGTATTATTAATATTATTACAATTACTATTGTTATTTCTAAAATATTTTTAATAAAATTATTCTCGGTGCTATTATTATAATAAGCCTTTTAGTAATGTTATATTACTATTTTCGCTATACAAATTGCTGCTTTCATTATTCTAACTATAATCAATAATACTCTTATTAGTATACTTAATATTATCAGTACATGAATAATTATTTTAATCATTGTTATTTTGAAAAGTATTAAATTTTCTGGAATACTTATGTTATTATTAGAACTGTAAAAATTCTTTGTAACTGGGGTTATTAATATTATAACAATTACTATTCTTATTACTAAAAGATGGTTAATAAAATTATTCTCGGTGTTATTATTATAGTAAGCCTTATTAGTTTTAGTAATGTTATATTACTATTGTCGCTATACAAATTGCTGCTTTCATTATTCTAACTTTAATCATTGATATTCTTATGAGCATGCTTAATATTATTAGTACGTGAATAATCATTTTAGTCATTATTATTTTGAAAAGTATTAAATTTTCTGGAATTCTTATGTTATTATTAGAACTGTAAAAATTCTTTGTAACTGGTATTATTAATATTATAACAATTACTATTCTTATTACTAAAATATGGTTAATAAAATTATTCTCGGTGTTATTATTATAGTAAGCCTTATTAGTTTTAGTAATGTTATATTACTATTGTCGCTATATAAATTGCTGCTTTCATTATTCTAACTTTAATCATTAATATTTTTATTAGTATACTTAATATTATCAATACGGGAATAATTATTTTAATCATTATTATTTTGAAAAGAATTAAATTTTATGGAACAATTATGTTATTATTAGAACTGCAAAAATTATTTGTAACTGGTATTATTAATATTATAACAATTACTATTCTTATTACTAAAATATGGTTAATAAAATTATTCTCGGTGTTATTATTATAGTAAGCCTTATTTGTTTTAGTAATGTTATATTACTATTGTCGCTATACAAATTGCTGTTTTCACTATTTTAACTTTAATCATTAATATTCTTATTAGTATACTTAATATTATCAGTACATGAATAATTATTTTAATCATTATTATTTTGAAAAGAATTAAATTTTATGGAATAATTATGTTATTATTAGAACTGTAAAAATTCTTTATAACTGGTATTATTAATATTATTACAATTACTATTGTTATTTCTAAAATATTTTTAATAAAATTATTCTCGGTGTTATTATTATAGTAAGCCTTATTTGTTTTAGTAATGTTATATTACTATTGTCGCTATACAAATTGCTGTTTTCACTATTTTAACTTTAATCATTAATATTCTTATTAGTATACTTAATATTATCAGTACATGAATAATTATTTTAATCATTATTATTTTGAAAAGAATTAAATTTTATGGAATAATTATGTTATTATTAGAACTGTAAAAATTCTTTATAACTGGTATTATTAATATTATTACAATTACTATTGTTATTTCTAAAATATTTTTAATAAAATTATTCTCGGTGCTATTATTATAGTAAGCCTTTTAGTAATGTTATATTACTATTTTCGCTATACAAATTGCTGCTTTCATTATTCTAACTATAATCAATAATACTCTTATTAGTATACTTAATATTATCAGTACATGAATAATTATTTTAATCATTGTTATTTTGAAAAGTATTAAATTTTCTGGAATACTTATGTTATTATTAGAACTGTAAAAATTCTTTGTAACTGGGGTTATTAATATTATAACAATTACTATTCTTATTACTAAAAGATGGTTAATAAAATTATTCTCGGTGTTATTATTATAGTAAGCCTTATTAGTTTTAGTAATGTTATATTACTATTGTCGCTATACAAATTGCTGCTTTCATTATTCTAACTTTAATCATTAATATTCTTATTAGCATACTTAATATTATTAGTACGTGAATAACCATTTTAATCATTGTTATTTTGAAAAGTATTAAATTTTCTGGAATACTTATGTTATTATTAGAACTGTAAAAATTCTTTGTAACTGGTATTATTAATATTATAACACTTATTATTTTTCTTATTACTAAATTACTAAAATATTGTAAATTAAATTATTCTCTGTGTTATTATTATTGTGAGCCTTATTAATTTTAGTAATGTTATATTACTATTATCGCTATATAAATTGCTGCTTTCATTATTCTAACTATAAACATTAATATTCTTATTAGTATAATTAATATTATCAGTACGTGAATAATTATTTTAATCATTATTATTTTGAAAAGTATTAAATTTTCTGGAATTCTTATGTTATTATTAGAACTGTAAAAATTCTTTGTAACTGGTATTATTAATATTATAACAGTTATTATTGTTATTATTAAAATATTGTTAAAAAAATTATTCTCGGTGTTATTATTATAGTAAGCCTTATTAGTTTTAGTAATGTTATATTACTATTGTCGCTATACAAATTGCTGCTTTCATTTTTCTAACTATAATCATTAATATTCTTATTAGTATAATTAATATTATCAGTACGTGAATAATTATTTTAATCATTATTATTTTGAAAAGAATTAAATTTTCTGGAATAATTATGTTATTATTAGAACTATGAAAATTCTTTGTAACTGGTATTATTAATATTATAACAATTACTATTCTTATTACTAAAATATTGTTAAGAAAATTATTCTCGGTGTTATTATTATAGTAAGCCTTATTAATTTTAGTAATGTTATATTACTATTGTCACTACACAAATTGCTGCTTTCATTATTCTAACTATAATCATTAATATTCCTATTAGTATATTTAATATTATCAGTACGTTTATAATTATTTTAATGATTACTATTTTGAAAAGTATGGTTAATAAAATTATTCTCGGTGTTATTATTGTAGTAAGCCTTATTAGTTTTAGTAATGTTATATTACTATTGTCGCTATATAAATTGCTGCTTTCATTATTCTAACTTTAATCATTAATATTCCTATTAGTATACTTAATATTATCAGTACGTGAATAATTATTTTAATCATTATTATTTTGAAAAGTATTAAATTTTCTGGAACACTTATGTTATTATTAAACTGTAAAAATTCTTTGTAACTGGTATTACTAATATTATAACAGTTGCTATTGTTATTACTAAAATATGGTTAATAAAATTATTCTCGGTGTTATTATTATAGTAAGCCTTATTAGTTTTAGTAATGTTATATTACTATTGTCGCTATACAAATTACTGCTTTCATTATTCTAACTTTAATCATTAATATTCCTATTAGTATACTTAATATTATCAGTACGGGAATAATTATTTTAATCATTATTATTTTGAAAAGTATTAAATTTTCTGGAATACTTATGTTATCATTAGAACTGTAAAAATTCTTTGTAACTGGTATTATTAATATTATAACAATTACTATTCTTATTACTAAAATATTGTTAATAAAATTATTCTCGGTGTTATTATTATAGTAAGCCTTATTAGTTTTAATAATGTTATATTACTGTTGTCGCTATACAAATTGCTGCTTTCATTATTCCAACCATAAACATTAATATTGTTATTAGTATACTTAATATTATCAGTACGGGAATAATTATTTTAGTCATTATTATTTTGAAAAGAATTAAATTTTATGGAATAATTATGTTATTATTAGAACTGCAAAAATTCTTTTTAACTGGTATTATTAATATTATAACAATTACTATTCTTATTACTAAAATATGGTTAATAAAATTATTCTCGGTGTTATTATTATAGTAAGCCTTATTAGTTTTAGTAATGTTATATTACTATTGTCGCTATATAAATTGCTGCTTTCATTATTCTAACTTTAATCATTAATATTTTTATTAGTATACTTAATATTATCAGTACGGGAATAATTATTTTAGTCATTATTATTTTGAAAAGAATTAAATTTTATGGAATAATTATGTTATTATTAGAACTGCAAAAATTCTTTTTAACTGGTATTATTAATATTATAACAATTACTATTCTTATTACTAAAATATGGTTAATAAAATTATTCTTGATGTTATTGTTATAGTAAGCCTTATTAGTTTTAATAATGTTATATTACTATTGTTCCGATACAAATTGCTGCTTTCGTTATTCTAACTATAAACATTAATATTGTTATCAGTATATTTAATATTATCAGTACGGGAATAATTATTTTAATCTTTATTATTTTGTAAAGTATTAAATTTTCTGGAACATGTATGTTATTATTAGAACTGTAAAAATTCTTTGTAACTGGTATTATTAATATTATAACAGTTACTATTCTTATTACTAAAATATTGTTAATAAAATTATTCTCGGGGTTATTATTATAGTAAGCCTTATTAGTTTTAGTAATGTTATATTACTATTGTCGCTATACAAATTGCTGTTTTCATTATTCTAACTTTAATCATTAATATTCTTAATAGTATACTTAATATTATCAATACATGTATAATTATTTTAATCATTATTATTTTGAAAAGTGTTAAATTTTCTGGAATACTTATGTTATTATTAGAACAGTAAAAATTCTTTGTAACTGGTATTATTAATATTATAACAATTACTTTTCTTATTACTAAAATATTGTTAATAAAATTATTCTCGATGTTATTATTATAGTAAGCCTTATTAATTTTAGTAAAGTTATATTACTGTGGTCGTTATACAAATTGCTGCTTTCATTATTCTAACTATAATCATTAATATTCCTATTAGTATGCTTAATATTATCAGTACGTGAATAATTATTTTAATCACTATTATTTTGAAAAGTATTAAATTTTCTGGAACACTTATGTTATTATTAAACTTTGAAAATTCTTTGTAACTGGTATTACTAATATTATAACAGTTGCTATTGTTATTACTAAAATATTGTTAATAAAATCAGTCTCGGGGTTATTATTATAGTAAGCCTTATTTCTTTTAGTAATGTTATATTACCATTGTCGCTATACAAATTGCTGCTTTCATTATTCTAACTATAATCATTAATATTCCTATTAGTATGCTTAATATTATCAGTACGTGACTAATTATTTTAATCATTATTATTTTGAAAAGTGTTAAATTTTCTGGAATACTTATGTTATTATTAAACTGTAAAAATTCTTTGTAACTGGTATTATTAATATTATAACAATTACTATTGTTACTACTAAAATATTGTTAATAAAATTATTCTCGATGTTATTATTATAGTAAGCCTTATTAGTTTTAATAATGTTGTATCACTATTGTCGCTATACAAATTGCTGCTTTCATTATTCCAACCATAAACATTAATATTGTTATTAGTATATTTAATATAATCAGTACGGGAATAATTATTTTAATCATTATTATTTTGAAAAGAATTAAATTTTATGGAATAATTATGTTATTATTAGAACTGCAAAAATTCTTTTTAACTGGTATTATTAATTTTATAACAATTACTATTCTTATTACTAAAATATGGTTAATAAAATTATTCTCGGTGTTATTATTATAGTAAGCCTTATTAGTTTTAGTAATGTTATATTACTATTGTCGCTATACAAATTGCTGCTTTCATTATTCTAACTATAATCATTAATATTCCTATTAGTATACTTCATATTATCAGTACGTGAATAATTATTTTAATCATTATTATTTTGAAAAGTGTTAAATTTCCTGGAATTCTTATGTTATTATTAGAACTGTAAAAATTCTTTGTAATTGGTATTATTAATATTAAAACAGTTACTTTTTCTATTACAAAAATATTGTTATTAAAATTATTCTCGGTGTTATTATTATAGTAAGTCTTATTAGTTTTAGTAATGTTATATTACTATTGTCGCTATACAAATTGCTGCTTCTATTATTCTAACTATAATCATTAATATTCCTATTAGTATACTTAATATTATCAGTACGTGAATAATTATTTTAATTATTATTATTTTGAAAAGCATTAAATTTTCTGGAATTTTTATGATATTATTAGAACTGTAAAAATGCTTTGTAACTGGTATTATTAATATTATAACAGTTATTATTGTTATTACTAAGATATTGTTAACAAAATTATTCTCGATGTTATTATTATAAAAAGCCTTATTAGTTTTAGTAATGTTATATTATTATTGTCGCTATACAAATTGCTGCTTTCATTATTCTAACTATAATCATTAATATTCCTATTAGTATACTTCATATTATCAGTACGTGAATAATTATTTTAATCATTATTATTTTGAAAAGTATTAAATTTCCTGGAATTCTTATGTTATTATTAGAACTGTAAAAATTCTTTGTAACTGGTATTATTAATATTATAACAGTTACTATTGTTATTACTAAAATATAGTAAATAAAATTATTCTCGGGGTAATTATTATAGTAAGCCTTATTAGTTTTATTAATGTCATATAACTATTGTCGCTATACAAATTGCTGCTTTCATTATTCTATCTATAATCATTAATATTCTTATTATTATACTTAATATTATCAGTACGTGAATAATTATTTTAATGATTATTATTTTAAAAAGTATTAAATTTTCTGGAATTCTTATGTTATTATTAGAATTGTAAAAATTCTTTGTAACTGGTATTATTAATATTATAACAGTTATTATTGTTATTACTAAAATATTGTTAACAAAATTATTCTCGATGTTATTATTATAGAAAGCCTCATTAGTTTTAGTAATGTTATATTACTATTGTCGCTATACAAATTGCTGCTTTCACTATTCTATCTATAATCATTAATATTCTTATTAGTATACTTAATATTATCAGTACGTGAATAATTATTTTATTCATTATTATTTTGAAAAGCATTAAATTTTCTAGAATTCTTATGTTATTATTAAAGTGTGAAAATTCGTTGTAACTGGTATTATTAATATTATAACAATTGCTATTGTTATTACTTAAATATTGTTAATAAAATCATTCTCGGTGTTATTATTATAGTAAGCCTTATTAGTTTTAGTAATGTTATATTACTATTGTCGCTATACAAATTGCTGCTTCTATTATTCTAACTATAATCAATAATATTCTTATTAGTATACTTAATATAATCATTACTTGAATAATTATTTTAATGATTATTATTTTGAAAATTATTAAATTTTCTGGAATTCTTATGTTATTATTAGAACTGTAAAAATTCTTTGTAACGGGTTTTATTAATATTAAACAATTACTATTGTTATTACTAAAATATTGTTAATAAAATTATTCTCAATGTTATTGTTATAGTAAGCCTTATTAGTTTTAATAATGTTATATTACTATTGTTCCGACATAAATTGCTACTTTTGTTATTCTAACTATAAACATTAATATTGTTATTAGTATATTTAATATTATCAGTAAGGGAATAATTATTTTAATCATTATTATTTTGAAAAGAATTAAATTTTATTGAATAGTTATGTTTTTATTGTTATTATCAGAACTGTAAATATTCTTTGTAACTGGTATTATTAATATTATAACAATTACTATTCTTATTAATAAAATATTTATAAATATATATATGTAAAAATTCTTTGTAACTGGTATTATTAATATTATAACAATTACTATTCTTATTACTAAAATATTGTTAATAAAATTATTCTCGGGGATATTATTATAGTAAGCCTTATTAGTTTTAGTAATGTTATATTACTATTGTCGCTATACAAATTGCTGTTTTCATTATTCTAACTTTAATCATTAATATTCTTATTAGTATACTTAATATTATCAATACATGTATAATTATTTTAATGATTATTATTTTAAAAAGTATTAAATTTTCTGGAATTCTTATGTTATTATTAGAATTGTAAAAATTCTTTGTAACTGGTATTATTAATATTATAACAATTACTTTTCTTATTACTAAAATATTGTTAATAAAATTATTCTCGATGTTATTATTATAGTAAGCCTTATTAATTTTAGTAAAGTTATATTACTGTGGTCGTTATACAAATTGCTGCTTTCATTATTCTAACTATAATCATTAATATTCCTATTAGTATGCTTAATATTATCAATACATGTATAATTATTTTAATGATTATTATTTTAAAAAGTATTAAATTTTCTGGAATTCTTATGTTATTATTAGAACTGTAAATATTCTTTGTAACTGGTATTATTAATATTATAACAATTACTATTCTTATTAATAAAATATTTATAAATATATATATGTTAAAATTCTTTGTAACTGGTATTATTAATATTATAACAATTACTATTCTTATTCCTAAAATATTGTTAATAAAATTATTCTCGGTGTTATTATTATAGTAAGCCTTATTAGTTTTGGTAATGTTATATTACTATTGTCGCTATACAAATTGCTGCTTTAATTATTCTATATATAATCAATAATATTCTTATTAGTATAATTAATATTATCAGTACGTGAATAATTATTTTAATCATTATTATTTTGAAAAGTATTAAAATTTCTGGAACACTTATGTTATTATTAAACTTTAAAAATTATTTGTAACTGGTTTTATTAATATTATAACAATGACTATTGTTATTACTAAAATATTGTAAATAAAATTATTCTCGGTGTTATTATTATTGTGAGCCTTATTAATTTTAGTAATGTTATATTACTATTGATGCTGTACAAATTGGTGCTTTATTATTCTAACTATAATCATTAATATTCTTATTAGTATACTTAATATTATCAGTACGTGGTTAATTATTTTAATCATTATTATTTTAAAAAGTGTTAAATTTTCTGGAATTCTTATGTTATTATTAAACCGTAAAAATTCTTTGTAACTGGTATTATTAATATTAAAACAGTTACTATTTTTATTACAAAAATATTGTTATTAAAATTATTCTCGGTGTTATTATTATAATAAGCCTTATTAGATTTAGTAATGTTATATTACTTTTGTCGCTATACAAATTGCTGCTTCTATTATTCTAACTATAATCATTAATATTCCTATTAGTATACTTAATATTAACAGTACGTGAATAATTATTTTAATTATCATTATTTTGAAAAGCATTAAATTTTCTGGAATTTTTATGATATTATTAGAACTGTAAAAATTCTTTGTAACTGGTATTAGTAATATTATAACAGTTATTATTGTTATTACTAAGATATTGTTAACAAAATGATTCTCGATGTTATTATTATAGAAAGCCTTATTAGTTTTAGTAATGTTATATTACTATTGTCGCCATACAAATTGCTGCTTTCATTATTCTAACTTTAATCATTAATATTCTTATTAGCATACTTAATATTATTAGTACGTGAATAATAATTTTAATTATTATTATTTTGAAAAGTATTAAAAATTCTGGAATTCTTGTTATTATTAGAACTGTAAAAATTCTTTGTAATTGGTATTATTAATATTAAAACAGTTACTATTTTTATTACAAAAATATTGTTATTAAAATTATTCTCGGTGTTATTATTATAGTAAGTCTTATTAGTTTTAGTAATGTTATATTACTATTGTCGCTATACAAATTGCTGCTTCTATTATTCTAACTATAATCATTAATATTCCTATTAGTATACTTAATATTATCAGTACGTGAATAATTATTTTAATTATTATTATTTTGAAAAGCATTAAATTTTCTGGAATTTTTATGATATTATTAGAACTGTAAAAATGCTTTGTAGCTGGTATTATTAATATTATAACAGTTATTATTGTTATTACTAAGATATTGTTAACAAAATTATTCTCGATGTTATTATTATAAAAAGCCTTATTAGTTTTAGTAATTTTATATTACTATTGTCGCTATACAAATTGCTGCTTTCATTATTCTAACTATAATCATTAATATTCCTATGAGTATACTTCATATTATCAGTACGTGAATAATTATTTTAATCATTATTATTTTGAAAAGTATTAAATTTTCTGGAACACTTATGTTATTATTAAACTGTAAAAATTCTTTGTAACTGGTATTACTAATATTATAACAGTTGCTATTGTTATTACTAAAATATGGTTAATAAAATTATTCTCGGTGTTATTATTATAGTAAGCCTTATTAGTTTTAGTAATGTTATATTACTATTGTCGCTATATAAATTGCTGCTTTCATTATTCTAACTTTAATCATTAATATTTTTATTAGTATACTTAGTATTATCAGTACGGGAATAATGATTTTAATCATTGTTATTTTGAAAAGTATTAAATTTTCTGGAATACTTATGTTATTATTAGAACTGTAAAAATTCTTTGTAACTGGTATTAGTAATATTATAACAGTTATTATTGTTATTACTAAGATATTGTTAACAAAATGATTCTCGATGTTATTATTATAGAAAGCCTTATTAGTTTTAGTAATGTTATATTACTATTGTCGCCATACAAATTGCTGCTTTCATTATTCTAACTTTAATCATTAATATTCTTATTAGCATACTTAATATTATTAGTACGTGAATAATAATTTTAATTATTATTATTTTGAAAAGTATTAAAAATTCTGGAATTCTTGTTATTATTAGAACTGTAAAAATTCTTTGTAATTGGTATTATTAATATTAAAACAGTTACTATTTTTATTACAAAAATATTGTTATTAAAATTATTCTCGGTGTTATTATTATAGTAAGTCTTATTAGTTTTAGTAATGTTATATTACTATTGTCGCTATACAAATTGCTGCTTCTATTATTCTAACTATAATCATTAATATTCCTATTAGTATACTTAATATTATCAGTACGTGAATAATTATTTTAATTATTATTATTTTGAAAAGCATTAAATTTTCTGGAATTTTTATGATATTATTAGAACTGTAAAAATGCTTTGTAGCTGGTATTATTAATATTATAACAGTTATTATTGTTATTACTAAGATATTGTTAACAAAATTATTCTCGATGTTATTATTATAAAAAGCCTTATTAGTTTTAGTAATTTTATATTACTATTGTCGCTATACAAATTGCTGCTTTCATTATTCTAACTATAATCATTAATATTCCTATGAGTATACTTCATATTATCAGTACGTGAATAATTATTTTAATCATTATTATTTTGAAAAGTATTAAATTTTCTGGAACACTTATGTTATTATTAAACTGTAAAAATTCTTTGTAACTGGTATTACTAATATTATAACAGTTGCTATTGTTATTACTAAAATATGGTTAATAAAATTATTCTCGGTGTTATTATTATAGTAAGCCTTATTAGTTTTAGTAATGTTATATTACTATTGTCGCTATATAAATTGCTGCTTTCATTATTCTAACTTTAATCATTAATATTTTTATTAGTATACTTAGTATTATCAGTACGGGAATAATGATTTTAATCATTGTTATTTTGAAAAGTATTAAATTTTCTGGAATACTTATGTTATTATTAGAACTGTAAAAATTCTTTGTAACTGGTATTATTAATATTATAACAGTTACTATTGTTATTACTAAAATATAGTAAATAAAATTATTCTCGGGGTTATTATTATAGTAAGCCTTATTAGTTTTATTAATGTCATATAACTATTGTCGCTATACAAATTGCTGCTTTCATTATTCTATCTATAATCATTAATATTCTTATTATTATACTTAATATTATCAGTACGTGAATAATTATTTTAATGATTATTATTTTAAAAAGTATTAAATTTTCTGGAATTCTTATGTTATTATTAGAATTGTAAAAATTCTTTGTAACTGGTATTATTAATATTATAACAGTTATTATTGTTATTACTAAAATATTGTTAACAAAATTATTCTCGATGTTATTATTATAGAAAGCCTCATTAATTTTAGTAATGTTATATTACTATTGTCGCTATACAAATTGCTGCTTTGACTATTCTATCTATAATCATTAATATTCTTATTAGTATACTTAATATTATCAGTACGTGAATAATTATTTTAATCATTATTATTTTGAAAAGTATTAAATTTTCTAGAATTCTTATGTTATTATTAAAGTGTAAAAATTTGTTGTAACTGGTATTATTAATATTATAACAATTGCTATTGTTATTACTAAAATATTGTTAATAAAATCATTCTCGGTGTTATTATTATAGTAAGCCTTATTAGTTTTAGTAATGTTATATTACTATTGTCGCTATACAAATTGCTGCTTCTATTATTCTAACTATAATCAATAATATTCTTATTAGTATACTTAATATAATCATTACTTGAATAATTATTTTAATGATTATTATTTTGAAAATTATTAAATTTTCTGGAACACTTATGTTATTATTATAACTGTAAAAATTCTTTGTAACTGGTACTATTAATATTAAAACTGTTACTATTTTTATTACAAAAATATTGTTAATAAAATTATTCTCGGTGTTATTATTAAGTAAGCCTTATTAGTTTTGGTAATGTTATATTACTATTGTCGCTATACAAATTGCTTCTTTCATTATTCTATATATAATCATTAATATTCTTATTAGTATAATTAATATTATCAGTACGTGAATAATTATTTTAATCATTAGTATTTTGTAAAGCATTAAATTTTCTGGAACACTTATGTTATTATTAAACTGTAAAAATTATTTTTAACTGGTATTATTAATATTATAACAATTACTATTGTTATTACTAAAATAAAAATATTGTTAATAAAATTATTCTCGATGTTATTGTTATAGTAAGCCTTATTAGTTTTAATAATGTTATATTACTATTGTTCCGATACAAATTGCTGCTTTCGTTATTCTAACTATAAACATTAATATTGTTATTAGTATATTTAATATTATCAGTACGGGAATAATTATTTTAGTCATTATTATTTTGAAAAGAATTAAATTTTATGGAATAATTATGTTATTATTAGAACTGCAAAAATTCTTTTTAACTGGTATTATTAATATTATAACAATTACTATTCTTATTACTAAAATATGGTTAATAAAATTATTCTTGATGTTATTGTTATAGTAAGCCTTATTAGTTTTAATAATGTTATATTACTATTGTTCCGATACAAATTGCTGCTTTCGTTATTCTAACTATAAACATTAATATTGTTATCAGTATATTTAATATTATCAGTACGGGAATAATTATTTTAATCTTTATTATTTTGTAAAGTATTAAATTTTCTGGAACATGTATGTTATTATTAGAACTGTAAAAATTCTTTGTAACTGGTATTATTAATATTATAACAGTTACTATTCTTATTACTAAAATATTGTTAATAAAATTATTCTCGGGGTTATTATTATAGTAAGCCTGATTAGTTTTAGTAATGTTATATTACTATTGTCGCTATACAAATTGCTGTTTTCATTATTCTAACTTTAATCATTAATATTCTTAATAGTATACTTAATATTATCAATACATGTATAATTATTTTAATCATTATTATTTTGAAAAGTGTTAAATTTTCTGGAATACTTATGTTATTATTAGAACAGTAAAAATTCTTTGTAACTGGTATTATTAATATTATAACAATTACTTTTCTTATTACTAAAATATTGTTAATAAAATTATTCTCGATGTTATTATTATAGTAAGCCTTATTAATTTTAGTAAAGTTATATTACTGTGGTCGTTATACAAATTGCTGCTTTCATTATTCTAACTATAATCATTAATATTCCTATTAGTATGCTTAATATTATCAGTACGTGAATAATTATTTTAATCACTATTATTTTGAAAAGTATTAAATTTTCTGGAACACTTATGTTATTATTAAACTTTGAAAATTCTTTGTAACTGGTATTACTAATATTATAACAGTTGCTATTCTTATTCCTAAAATATTGTTAATAAAATTATTCTCGGTGTTATTATTATAGTAAGCCTTATTAGTTTTGGTAATGTTATATTACTATTGTCGCTATACAAATTGCTGCTTTAATTATTCTATATATAATCAATAATATTCTTATTAGTATAATTAATATTATCAGTACGTGAATAATTATTTTAATCATTATTATTTTGAAAAGTATTAAAATTTCTGGAACACTTATGTTATTATTAAACTTTAAAAATTATTTGTAACTGGTTTTATTAATATTATAACAATGACTATTGTTATTACTAAAATATTGTAAATAAAATTATTCTCGGTGTTATTATTATTGTGAGCCTTATTAATTTTAGTAATGTTATATTACTATTGATGCTGTACAAATTGGTGCTTTATTATTCTAACTATAATCATTAATATTCTTATTAGTATACTTAATATTATCAGTACGTGGTTAATTATTTTAATCATTATTATTTTAAAAAGTGTTAAATTTTCTGGAATTCTTATGTTATTATTAAACCGTAAAAATTCTTTGTAACTGGTATTATTAATATTAAAACAGTTACTATTTTTATTACAAAAATATTGTTATTAAAATTATTCTCGGTGTTATTATTATAATAAGCCTTATTAGATTTAGTAATGTTATATTACTTTTGTCGCTATACAAATTGCTGCTTCTATTATTCTAACTATAATCATTAATATTCCTATTAGTATACTTAATATTAACAGTACGTGAATAATTATTTTAATTATCATTATTTTGAAAAGCATTAAATTTTCTGGAATTTTTATGATATTATTAGAACTGTAAAAATTCTTTGTAACTGGTATTAGTAATATTATAACAGTTATTATTGTTATTACTAAGATATTGTTAACAAAATGATTCTCGATGTTATTATTATAGAAAGCCTTATTAGTTTTAGTAATGTTATATTACTATTGTCGCCATACAAATTGCTGCTTTCATTATTCTAACTTTAATCATTAATATTCTTATTAGCATACTTAATATTATTAGTACGTGAATAATAATTTTAATTATTATTATTTTGAAAAGTATTAAAAATTCTGGAATTCTTGTTATTATTAGAACTGTAAAAATTCTTTGTAATTGGTATTATTAATATTAAAACAGTTACTATTTTTATTACAAAAATATTGTTATTAAAATTATTCTCGGTGTTATTATTATAGTAAGTCTTATTAGTTTTAGTAATGTTATATTACTATTGTCGCTATACAAATTGCTGCTTCTATTATTCTAACTATAATCATTAATATTCCTATTAGTATACTTAATATTATCAGTACGTGAATAATTATTTTAATTATTATTATTTTGAAAAGCATTAAATTTTCTGGAATTTTTATGATATTATTAGAACTGTAAAAATGCTTTGTAGCTGGTATTATTAATATTATAACAGTTATTATTGTTATTACTAAGATATTGTTAACAAAATTATTCTCGATGTTATTATTATAAAAAGCCTTATTAGTTTTAGTAATTTTATATTACTATTGTCGCTATACAAATTGCTGCTTTCATTATTCTAACTATAATCATTAATATTCCTATGAGTATACTTCATATTATCAGTACGTGAATAATTATTTTAATCATTATTATTTTGAAAAGTATTAAATTTTCTGGAACACTTATGTTATTATTAAACTGTAAAAATTCTTTGTAACTGGTATTACTAATATTATAACAGTTGCTATTGTTATTACTAAAATATGGTTAATAAAATTATTCTCGGTGTTATTATTATAGTAAGCCTTATTAGTTTTAGTAATGTTATATTACTATTGTCGCTATATAAATTGCTGCTTTCATTATTCTAACTTTAATCATTAATATTTTTATTAGTATACTTAGTATTATCAGTACGGGAATAATGATTTTAATCATTGTTATTTTGAAAAGTATTAAATTTTCTGGAATACTTATGTTATTATTAGAACTGTAAAAATTCTTTGTAACTGGTATTAGTAATATTATAACAGTTATTATTGTTATTACTAAGATATTGTTAACAAAATGATTCTCGATGTTATTATTATAGAAAGCCTTATTAGTTTTAGTAATGTTATATTACTATTGTCGCCATACAAATTGCTGCTTTCATTATTCTAACTTTAATCATTAATATTCTTATTAGCATACTTAATATTATTAGTACGTGAATAATAATTTTAATTATTATTATTTTGAAAAGTATTAAAAATTCTGGAATTCTTGTTATTATTAGAACTGTAAAAATTCTTTGTAATTGGTATTATTAATATTAAAACAGTTACTATTTTTATTACAAAAATATTGTTATTAAAATTATTCTCGGTGTTATTATTATAGTAAGTCTTATTAGTTTTAGTAATGTTATATTACTATTGTCGCTATACAAATTGCTGCTTCTATTATTCTAACTATAATCATTAATATTCCTATTAGTATACTTAATATTATCAGTACGTGAATAATTATTTTAATTATTATTATTTTGAAAAGCATTAAATTTTCTGGAATTTTTATGATATTATTAGAACTGTAAAAATGCTTTGTAGCTGGTATTATTAATATTATAACAGTTATTATTGTTATTACTAAGATATTGTTAACAAAATTATTCTCGATGTTATTATTATAAAAAGCCTTATTAGTTTTAGTAATTTTATATTACTATTGTCGCTATACAAATTGCTGCTTTCATTATTCTAACTATAATCATTAATATTCCTATGAGTATACTTCATATTATCAGTACGTGAATAATTATTTTAATCATTATTATTTTGAAAAGTATTAAATTTTCTGGAACACTTATGTTATTATTAAACTGTAAAAATTCTTTGTAACTGGTATTACTAATATTATAACAGTTGCTATTGTTATTACTAAAATATGGTTAATAAAATTATTCTCGGTGTTATTATTATAGTAAGCCTTATTAGTTTTAGTAATGTTATATTACTATTGTCGCTATATAAATTGCTGCTTTCATTATTCTAACTTTAATCATTAATATTTTTATTAGTATACTTAGTATTATCAGTACGGGAATAATGATTTTAATCATTGTTATTTTGAAAAGTATTAAATTTTCTGGAATACTTATGTTATTATTAGAACTGTAAAAATTCTTTGTAACTGGTATTATTAATATTATAACAGTTACTATTGTTATTACTAAAATATAGTAAATAAAATTATTCTCGGGGTTATTATTATAGTAAGCCTTATTAGTTTTATTAATGTCATATAACTATTGTCGCTATACAAATTGCTGCTTTCATTATTCTATCTATAATCATTAATATTCTTATTATTATACTTAATATTATCAGTACGTGAATAATTATTTTAATGATTATTATTTTAAAAAGTATTAAATTTTCTGGAATTCTTATGTTATTATTAGAATTGTAAAAATTCTTTGTAACTGGTATTATTAATATTATAACAGTTATTATTGTTATTACTAAAATATTGTTAACAAAATTATTCTCGATGTTATTATTATAGAAAGCCTCATTAATTTTAGTAATGTTATATTACTATTGTCGCTATACAAATTGCTGCTTTGACTATTCTATCTATAATCATTAATATTCTTATTAGTATACTTAATATTATCAGTACGTGAATAATTATTTTAATCATTATTATTTTGAAAAGTATTAAATTTTCTAGAATTCTTATGTTATTATTAAAGTGTAAAAATTTGTTGTAACTGGTATTATTAATATTATAACAATTGCTATTGTTATTACTAAAATATTGTTAATAAAATCATTCTCGGTGTTATTATTATAGTAAGCCTTATTAGTTTTAGTAATGTTATATTACTATTGTCGCTATACAAATTGCTGCTTCTATTATTCTAACTATAATCAATAATATTCTTATTAGTATACTTAATATAATCATTACTTGAATAATTATTTTAATGATTATTATTTTGAAAATTATTAAATTTTCTGGAACACTTATGTTATTATTATAACTGTAAAAATTCTTTGTAACTGGTACTATTAATATTAAAACTGTTACTATTTTTATTACAAAAATATTGTTAATAAAATTATTCTCGGTGTTATTATTAAGTAAGCCTTATTAGTTTTGGTAATGTTATATTACTATTGTCGCTATACAAATTGCTTCTTTCATTATTCTATATATAATCATTAATATTCTTATTAGTATAATTAATATTATCAGTACGTGAATAATTATTTTAATCATTAGTATTTTGTAAAGCATTAAATTTTCTGGAACACTTATGTTATTATTAAACTGTAAAAATTATTTTTAACTGGTATTATTAATATTATAACAATTACTATTGTTATTACTAAAATAAAAATATTGTTAATAAAATTATTCTCGATGTTATTGTTATAGTAAGCCTTATTAGTTTTAATAATGTTATATTACTATTGTTCCGATACAAATTGCTGCTTTCGTTATTCTAACTATAAACATTAATATTGTTATTAGTATATTTAATATTATCAGTACGGGAATAATTATTTTAGTCATTATTATTTTGAAAAGAATTAAATTTTATGGAATAATTATGTTATTATTAGAACTGCAAAAATTCTTTTTAACTGGTATTATTAATATTATAACAATTACTATTCTTATTACTAAAATATGGTTAATAAAATTATTCTTGATGTTATTGTTATAGTAAGCCTTATTAGTTTTAATAATGTTATATTACTATTGTTCCGATACAAATTGCTGCTTTCGTTATTCTAACTATAAACATTAATATTGTTATCAGTATATTTAATATTATCAGTACGGGAATAATTATTTTAATCTTTATTATTTTGTAAAGTATTAAATTTTCTGGAACATGTATGTTATTATTAGAACTGTAAAAATTCTTTGTAACTGGTATTATTAATATTATAACAGTTACTATTCTTATTACTAAAATATTGTTAATAAAATTATTCTCGGGGTTATTATTATAGTAAGCCTGATTAGTTTTAGTAATGTTATATTACTATTGTCGCTATACAAATTGCTGTTTTCATTATTCTAACTTTAATCATTAATATTCTTAATAGTATACTTAATATTATCAATACATGTATAATTATTTTAATCATTATTATTTTGAAAAGTGTTAAATTTTCTGGAATACTTATGTTATTATTAGAACAGTAAAAATTCTTTGTAACTGGTATTATTAATATTATAACAATTACTTTTCTTATTACTAAAATATTGTTAATAAAATTATTCTCGATGTTATTATTATAGTAAGCCTTATTAATTTTAGTAAAGTTATATTACTGTGGTCGTTATACAAATTGCTGCTTTCATTATTCTAACTATAATCATTAATATTCCTATTAGTATGCTTAATATTATCAGTACGTGAATAATTATTTTAATCACTATTATTTTGAAAAGTATTAAATTTTCTGGAACACTTATGTTATTATTAAACTTTGAAAATTCTTTGTAACTGGTATTACTAATATTATAACAGTTGCTATTCTTATTCCTAAAATATTGTTAATAAAATTATTCTCGGTGTTATTATTATAGTAAGCCTTATTAGTTTTGGTAATGTTATATTACTATTGTCGCTATACAAATTGCTGCTTTCATTATTCTATATATAATCAATAATATTCTTATTAGTATAATTAATATTATCAGTACGTGAATAATTATTTTAATCATTATTATTTTGAAAAGTATTAAAATTTCTGGAACACTTATGTTATTATTAAACTGTAAAAATTATTTGTAACTGGTTTTATTAATATTATAACAATGACTATTGTTATTACTAAAATATTGTAAATAAAATTATTCTCGGTGTTATTATTATTGTGAGCCTTATTAATTTTAGTAATGTTATATTACTATTGATGCTGTACAAATTGGTGCTTTCATTATTCTAACTATAATCATTAATATTCCTATTAGTATACTTCATATTATCAGTACTTGAATAATTATTTTAATCATTATTATTTTGAAAAGTATTAAATTTTCTGGAACACTTATGTTATTATTAAACTGTAAAAATTCTTTAGAACTGGTATTATTAATATTATAAAAATTAATATTGTTATTACTAAAATATTGTTAATAAAATTATTCTCGGTGTTATTATTATAGTAAGCCTTATTAGTTTTAGTAATGTTATATTACTATTGTCGCTATACAAATTGCTGCTTTCATTATTCTAACTATAATCATTAATATTCCTATTAGTATACTTCATATTATCAGTACTTGAATAATTATTTTAATCATTATTATTTTGAAAAGTATTAAATTTTCTGGAACACTTATGTTATTATTAAACTGTAAAAATTCTTTAGAACTGGTATTATTAATATTATAAAAATTAATATTGTTATTACTAAAATATTGTTAATAAAATTATTCTCGGTGTTATTATTATAGTAAGCCTTATTAGTTTTAGTAATGTTATATTACTATTGTCGCTATATAATTTGCTGCTTTCATTATTTTAACTTTAATCATTATTATTTTTATTAGTATACTTAGTATTATCAGTACGGGAATAATGATTTTAATCATTATTATTTTGAAAAGTATTAAATTTTCTGGAATACTTATGTTATTATTAGAACCGTAAAAATTCTTTGTAACTGGTATTATTAATATTATAACAATTACTATTCTTATTACTAAAATATTGGTAATAAAATTATTCTCGGTGTTATTATTATAGTAAGCCTTATTAATTTTAGTAATGTTATATTACTATTGTCGTTATACAAATTGCTGCTTTCATTATTCTAACTATAATCATTAATATTCCTATTAGTATACTTAATATTATCAATACGTGAATAATTATTTTAATCATTATTATTTTGAAAAGTATTAAATTTTCTGGAACACTTATGTTATTATTAAACTGTAAAAATTCTTTGGAACTGGTATTATTAATATTATAAAAATTAATATTGTTATTACTAAAATATTGTTAATAAAATTATTCTCGGTGTTATTATTATAGTAAGCCTTATTAGTTTTAATAATGTTATATTACTATTATCGCTATACCAATTGCTACTTTCATTATTCCAACCATAAACATTAATATTGTTATTAGCATACTTAATATTATCAGTACGGGAATAATTATTTTAGTCATTATTATTTTGAAAAGAATTAAATTTTATGGAATAATTATGTTATTATTAGAACTGCAAAAATTCTTTTTAACTGGTATTATTAATATTATAACAATTACTATTCTTATTACTAAAATATGGTTAATAAAATTATTCTCGGTGTTATTATTATAGTAAGCCTTATTAGTTTTAGTAATGTTATATTACTATTGTCGCTATATAATTTGCTGCTTTCATTATTCTAACTTTAATCATTAATATTTTTATTAGTATACTTAGTATTATCAGTACGGGAATAATGATTTTAATCATTATTATTTTGAAAAGTATTAAATTTTCAGGAATACTTATGTTATTATTAGAACTGTAAAAATTCTTTGTAACTGGTATTATTAATATTATAACAATTACTATTCTTATTACTAAAATATTGATAATAAAATTATTCTCGGTGTTATTATTATAGTAAGCCTTATTAATTTTAGTAATGTTATATTACTATTGTCGCTATACAAATTGCTGCTTTCATTATTTTAATTATAATCATTAATATTCCTATTAGTATATTTAATACTTTCCGTACGTGAATAATTATTTTAATCATTATTATTTTGAAAAGTTTTAAATTTTCTGGAACACTTATGTTATTATTAATCTGTAAAAATTCTTTGTAACTGGCATTATTAATATTATAACAATTACTATTGTTATTACTAAAATATTGTTAATAAAATTATTATCGATGTTATTATTATAGTAAGCCTTATTAGTTTTAATAATGTTATATTACTATTGTCGCTATACAAATTGCTGCTTTCATTATTCTAAATATAATCATTAATATTCCTATTAGTATACTTAATATTATCAGTACGTGAATAATTATTTTAATCATTATTATTTTGAAAAGTATTAAATTTCCTGGAACACTTATGTTATTATTAAACTGTAAAAATTCTTTGTAACTGGCATTATTAATATTATAACAATTACTATTGTTATTACTAAAATATTGTTAATAAAATTATTATCGATGTTATTATTATAGTAAGCCTTATTAGTTTTAATAATGTTATATTACTATTGTCGCTATACATATTGCTGTTTTCATTATTCTAACTTTAATCATTAATATTCTTATTAGTATACTTAATATTTTCAGTACATGAATAATTATATTAATCATTATTATTCTGAAAAGTATTAAATTTTCTGGAATACTTATGTTATTATTAGAAATGTAAAAATTCTTTTTAACTGGTATTATTAATATTATAACAATTACTATTTTTATTACTAAAATATTGTTAATAAAATCATTCTCGGTGTTATTATTATAGTAAGCCTTATTAGTTTTAGTAATGTTATATTACTATTGTCGCTATACAAATTGCTGCTTCTATTATTCTAACTATAATCAATAATATTCTTATTAGTATACTTAATATAATCATTACTTGAATAATTATTTTAATGATTATTATTTTGAAAATTATTAAATTTTCTGGAATTCTTATGTTAATATTAGAACTGTAAAAATTCTTTGTAACGGGTTTTATTAATATTAAACAATTACTATTGTTATTACTAAAATATTGTTAATAAAATTATTCTCAATGTTATTGTTATAGTAAGCCTTATTAGTTTTAATAATGTTATATTACTATTGTTCCGACATAAATTGCTAGTTTCGTTATTCTAACTATAAACATTAATATTGTTATTAGTATATTTAATATTATCAGTACGGGAATAATTATTTTAATCACTATTATTTTGAACAGAATTAAATTTTATTGAATAGTTATGTTATTATTGTTATTATTAGAACTGTAAATATTCTTTGTAACTGGTATTATTAATATTATAACAATTACTATTCTTATTACTAAAATATTGTTAATAAAATTATTCTCGGTGTTATTATTATAGTAAGCAATATTAGTTTTGATAATGTTATACTACTATTGTCGCTATACAAATTGCTGCTTTCATTATTCTATATATAATCATTAATATTCTTATTAGTATAATTAATATTATCAGTACGTGAATAATTAATTTAATCATTATTATTTTGAAAAGTTTTAAATTTTCTGGAACACTTGTTTTATTATTAAACTGTAAAAATTCTTTGTAACTGATGTTATTAATATTATAACAATTACTATTGTTATTACTAAAAATATTGTTAATAAAATTATTCTTGATGTTATTGTTATAGTAAGCCTTATTAGTTTTAATAATGTTATATTACTATTGTCGCTATACAAATTACTGCTTTCGTTATTCTAACTATAATCATTAATATTCTTATTAGTATACTTAATATTATCAGTACATGAATAATTATTTTAATCATTATTATTTTGAAAAGTATTAAATTTTCTGGAACACTTATGTTATTATTATAACTGTAAAAATTCTTTGTAACTGGTACTATTAATATTAAAACTGTTACTATTTTTATTACAAAAATATTGTTAATAAAATTATTCTCGGTGTTATTATTAAGTAAGCCTTATTAGTTTTGGTAATGTTATATTACTATCGTCGCTATACAAATTGCTTCTTTCATTATTCTATATATAATCATTAATATTCTTATTAGTATAATTAATATTATCAGTACGTGAATAATTATTTTAATCATTATTATTTTGTAAAGCATTAAATTTTCTGGAACACTTATGTTATTATTAAACTGTAAAAATTCTTTTTAACTGGTATTATTAATATTATAACAATTACTATTGTTATTACTAAAATAAAAATATCGTTAATAAAATTATTCTCGGTGTTATTATTATTGTGAGCCTTATTAATTTTAGTAATGTTATATTACTATTGATGCTGTACAAATTGGTGCTTTATTATTCTAACTATAATCATTAATATTCTTATTAGTATACTTAATATAATCATTACTTGAATAATTATTTTAATGATTATTATTTTGAAAAGCATTAAATTTTCTGGAATTTTTATGATATTATTAGAACTGTAAAAATTCTTTGTAACTGGTATTATTAATATTATAACAGTTATTATTGTTATTACTAAGATATTGTTAACAAAATGATTCTCGATGTTATTATTATAGAAAGCCTTATTAGTTTTAGTAATGTTATATTACTATTGTCGCTATATAAATTGCTGCTTTCATTATTCTAACTTTAATCATTAATATTTTTATTAGTATACTTAGTATTATCAGTACGGGAATAATGATTTTAATCATTGTTATTTTGAAAAGTATTAAATTTTCTGGAATACTTATGTTATTATTAGAACTGTAAAAATTCTTTGTAACTGGTATTATTAATATTATAACAGTTACTATTGTTATTACTAAAATATAGTAAATAAAATTATTCTCGGGGTTATTATTATAGTAAGCCTTATTAGTTTTATTAATGTCATATAACTATTGTCGCTATACAAATTGCTGCTTTCATTATTCTATCTATAATCATTAATATTCTTATTATTATACTTAATATTATCAGTACGTGAATAATTATTTTAATGATTATTATTTTAAAAAGTATTAAATTTTCTGGAATTCTTATGTTATTATTAGAATTGTAAAAATTCTTTGTAACTGGTATTATTAATATTATAACAGTTATTATTGTTATTACTAAAATATTGTTAACAAAATTATTCTCGATGTTATTATTATAGAAAGCCTCATTAATTTTAGTAATGTTATATTACTATTGTCGCTATACAAATTGCTGCTTTCACTATTCTATCTATAATCATTAATATTCTTATTAGTATACTTAATATTATCAGTACGTGAATAATTATTTTAATCATTATTATTTTGAAAAGTATTAAATTTTCTAGAATTCTTATGTTATTATTAAAGTATAAAAATTTGTTGTAACTGGTATTATTAATATTATAACAATTGCTATTGTTATTACTAAAATATTGTTAATAAAATCATTCTCGGTGTTATTATTATAGTAAGCCTTATTAGTTTTAGTAATGTTATATTACTATTGTCGCTATACAAATTGCTGCTTCTATTATTCTAACTATAATCAATAATATTCTTATTAGTATACTTAATATAATCATTACTTGAATAATTATTTTAATGATTATTATTTTGAAAATTATTAAATTTTCTGGAATTCTTATGTTATTATTAGAACTGTAAAAATTCTTTGTAACGGGTTTTATTAATATTAAACAATTACTATTGTTATTACTAAAATATTGTTAATAAAATTATTCTCAATGTTATTGTTATAGTAAGCCTTATTAGTTTTAATAATGTTATATTACTATTGTTCCGACATAAATTGCTAGTTTCGTTATTCTAACTATAAACATTAATATTGTTATTAGTATATTTAATATTATCAGTACGGGAATAATTATTTTAATCACTATTATTTTGAACAGAATTAAATTTTATTGAATAGTTATGTTATTATTGTTATTATTAGAACTGTAAATATTCTTTGTAACTGGTATTATTAATATTATAACAATTACTATTCTTATTACTAAAATATTGTTAATAAAATTATTCTCGGTGTTATTATTATAGTAAGCAATATTAGTTTTGATAATGTTATACTACTATTGTCGCTATACAAATTGCTGCTTTCATTATTCTATATATAATCATTAATATTCTTATTAGTATAATTAATATTATCAGTACGTGAATAATTAATTTAATCATTATTATTTTGAAAAGTTTTAAATTTTCTGGAACACTTGTTTTATTATTAAACTGTAAAAATTCTTTGTAACTGATGTTATTAATATTATAACAATTACTATTGTTATTACTAAAAATATTGTTAATAAAATTATTCTTGATGTTATTGTTATAGTAAGCCTTATTAGTTTTAATAATGTTATATTACTATTGTCGCTATACAAATTACTGCTTTCGTTATTCTAACTATAATCATTAATATTCTTATTAGTATACTTAATATTATCAGTACATGAATAATTATTTTAATCATTATTATTTTGAAAAGTATTAAATTTTCTGGAACACTTATGTTATTATTATAACTGTAAAAATTCTTTGTAACTGGTACTATTAATATTAAAACTGTTACTATTTTTATTACAAAAATATTGTTAATAAAATTATTCTCGGTGTTATTATTAAGTAAGCCTTATTAGTTTTGGTAATGTTATATTACTATCGTCGCTATACAAATTGCTTCTTTCATTATTCTATATATAATCATTAATATTCTTATTAGTATAATTAATATTATCAGTACGTGAATAATTATTTTAATCATTATTATTTTGTAAAGCATTACATTTTCTGGAACACTTATGTTATTATTAAACTGTAAAAATTCTTTTTAACTGGTATTATTAATATTATAACAATTACTATTGTTATTACTAAAATAAAAATATCGTTAATAAAATTATTCTCGGTGTTATTATTATTGTGAGCCTTATTAATTTTAGTAATGTTATATTACTATTGATGCTGTACAAATTGGTGCTTTATTATTCTAACTATAATCATTAATATTCTTATTAGTATACTTAATATAATCATTACTTGAATAATTATTTTAATGATTATTATTTTGAAAAGCATTAAATTTTCTGGAATTTTTATGATATTATTAGAACTGTAAAAATTCTTTGTAACTGGTATTATTAATATTATAACAGTTATTATTGTTATTACTAAGATATTGTTAACAAAATGATTCTCGATGTTATTATTATAGAAAGCCTTATTAGTTTTAGTAATGTTATATTACTATTGTCGCTATATAAATTGCTGCTTTCATTATTCTAACTTTAATCATTAATATTTTTATTAGTATACTTAGTATTATCAGTACGGGAATAATGATTTTAATCATTGTTATTTTGAAAAGTATTAAATTTTCTGGAATACTTATGTTATTATTAGAACTGTAAAAATTCTTTGTAACTGGTATTATTAATATTATAACAGTTACTATTGTTATTACTAAAATATAGTAAATAAAATTATTCTCGGGGTTATTATTATAGTAAGCCTTATTAGTTTTATTAATGTCATATAACTATTGTCGCTATACAAATTGCTGCTTTCATTATTCTATCTATAATCATTAATATTCTTATTATTATACTTAATATTATCAGTACGTGAATAATTATTTTAATGATTATTATTTTAAAAAGTATTAAATTTTCTGGAATTCTTATGTTATTATTAGAATTGTAAAAATTCTTTGTAACTGGTATTATTAATATTATAACAGTTATTATTGTTATTACTAAAATATTGTTAACAAAATTATTCTCGATGTTATTATTATAGAAAGCCTCATTAATTTTAGTAATGTTATATTACTATTGTCGCTATACAAATTGCTGCTTTCACTATTCTATCTATAATCATTAATATTCTTATTAGTATACTTAATATTATCAGTACGTGAATAATTATTTTAATCATTATTATTTTGAAAAGTATTAAATTTTCTAGAATTCTTATGTTATTATTAAAGTATAAAAATTTGTTGTAACTGGTATTATTAATATTATAACAATTGCTATTGTTATTACTAAAATATTGTTAATAAAATCATTCTCGGTGTTATTATTATAGTAAGCCTTATTAGTTTTAGTAATGTTATATTACTATTGTCGCTATACAAATTGCTGCTTCTATTATTCTAACTATAATCAATAATATTCTTATTAGTATACTTAATATAATCATTACTTGAATAATTATTTTAATGATTATTATTTTGAAAATTATTAAATTTTCTGGAATTCTTATGTTATTATTAGAACTGTAAAAATTCTTTGTAACGGGTTTTATTAATATTAAACAATTACTATTGTAAGAAAGGCTGAATAAGTTGTATTTTAAAGTGTGTAAGATTCTTTATTTAAAGATATGTGTAAAAGAAATATATATATTTCTCAAAGTCAAAAGAGTGTCAAGCGCTTTCGGCAAAACAATGCCATCATCAGGACAAAAAAAGTGCAAAAAAGTAGAGAAGGTTGGTTATAAAACAAAAGTAGAGAACATCAACGCAGTAACAATACATCTTAAATTAACTTTTTAAAAAACGACATTAATATAGTAGAAAACAGTAACATTTTTAAAAATTTGGTTTTTAAAGGCCCAGGCCTGAAAGTTGTCCCAATAAAAGACAACAAGTGTTTTTTAAAAAACATGTAAAATAAATAAAAAATTATTATTTTTTATTTATTTTACATGTTTTTTAAAAAACACTTGTTGTCTTTTATTGGGACAACTTTCAGGCCTGGGCCTTTAAAAACCAAATTTTTAAAAATGTTACTGTTTTCTACTATATTAATGTCGTTTTTTAAAAAGTTAATTTAAGATGTATTGTTACTGCGTTGATGTTCTCTACTTTTGTTTTATAACCAACCTTCTCTACTTTTTTGCACTTTTTTTGTCCTGATGATGGCATTGTTTTGCCGAAAGCGCTTGACACTCTTTTGACTTTGAGAAATATATATATTTCTTTTACACATATCTTTAAATAAAGAATCTTACACACTTTAAAATACAACTTATTCAGCCTTTCTTTCATTACATAGTGTGTACGCACCAAACACGTAACCTTTTGTTACTCTTCAAAATCAATTACTATTGTTATTACTAAAATATTGTTAATAAAATTATTCTCAATGTTATTGTTATAGTAAGCCTTATTAGTTTTAATAATGTTATATTACTATTGTTCCGATACAAATTGCTGCTTTCGTTATTCTAACTATAAACATTAATATTGATATTAGTATATTTAATATTATCAGAATTAAATTTTATGGAATAATTATGTTATTATTAGAAATGTTAAAATTCTTTGTAACTGGTATTATTAATATTATAACAATTACTATTCTTATTCCTAAAATATTGTTAATAAAATTATTCTCGGTGTTATTATTATAGTAAGCCTTATTAGTTTTGGTAATGTTATATTACTATTGTCGCTATACACATTGCTGCTTTCATTATTCTGTATGTAATCAATAATATTCTTATTAGTATAATTAATATTATCAGTACGTGAATATATATTTTAATCATTATTATTTTGAAAAGTATTAAAATTTCTGGAACACTTATGTTATTATTAAACTGTAAAAATTATTTGTAACTGGTTTTATTAATATTATAACAATGACTATTGTTATTACTAAAATATTGTAAATAAAATTATTCTCGGTGTTATTATTATTGTGAGCCTTATTAATTTTAGTAATGTTATATTACTATTGATGCTGTACAAATTGGTGCTTTCACTATTCTAACTATAATCATTAATATTCTTATTAGTATACTTAATATTATCAGTACGTGGTTAATTATTTTAATCATTATTATTTTAAAAAGTATTAAATTTTCTGGAATTCTTATGTTATTATTAAACCGTAAAAATTCTTTGTAACTGGTATTATTAATATTAAAACAGTTACTATTTTTATTACAAAAATATTGTTATTAAAATTATTCTCGGTGTTATTATTATAATAAGCCTTATTAGTTTTAGTAATGTTATATTACTTTTGTCGCTATACAAATTGCTGCTTCTATTATTCTAACTATAATCATTAATATTCCTATTAGTATACTTAATATTAACAGTACGTGAATAATTATTTTAATTATCATTATTTTGAAAAGCATTAAATTTTCTGGAATTTTTATGATATTATTAGAACTGTAAAAATTCTTCGTAACTGGTATTATTAATATTATAACAGTTATTATTGTTATTACTAAGATATTGTTAACAAAATTATTCTCTATGTTATTATTATAGAAAGCCTTATTAGTTTTAGTAATGTTATATTACTATTGTCGCCATACAAATTGCTGCTTTCATTATTCTAACTTTAATCATTAATATTCTTATTAGCATACTTAATATTATTAGTACGTGAATAATAATTTTAATTATTATTATTTTGAAAAGTATTAAAAATTCTGGAATTCTTGTTATTATTAGAACTGTAAAAATTCTTTGTAATTGGTATTATTAATATTAAAACAGTTACTATTTTTATTACAAAAATATTGTTATTAAAATTATTCTCGGTGTTATTATTATAGTAAGTCTTATTAGTTTTAGTAATGTTATATTACTATTGTCGCTATACAAATTGCTGCTTCTATTATTCTAACTATAATCATTAATATTCCTATTAGTATACTTAATATTATCAGTACGTGAATAATTATTTTTATTATTATTATTTTGAAAAGCATTAAATTTTCTGGAATTTTTATGATATTATTAGAACTGTAAAAATGCTTTGTAACTGGTATTATTAATATTATAACAGTTATTATTGTTATTACTAAGATATTGTTAACAAAATTATTCTCGATGTTATTATTATAAAAAGCCTTATTAGTTTTAGTAATGTTATATTACTATTGTCGCTATACAAATTGCTGCTTTCATTATTCTAACTATAATCATTAATATTCCTATTAGTATACTTCATATTATCAGTACGTGAATAATTATTTTAATCATTATTATTTTGAAAAGTATTAAATTTTCTGGAACACTTATGTTATTATTAAACTGTAAAAATTCTTTGTAACTGGTATTACTAATATTATAACAGTTGCTATTGTTATTACTAAAATATGGTTAATAAAATTATTTTCGGTGTTATTATTATAGTAAGCCTTATTAGTTTTAGTAATGTTATATTACTATTGTCGCTATATAATTTGCTGCTTTCATTATTCTAACTTTAATCATTAATATTTTTATTAGTATACTTAGTATTATCAGTACGGGAATAATGATTTTAATCATTATTATTTTGAAAAGTATTAAATTTTCTGGAATACTTATGTTATTATTAGAACTGTAAAAATTCTTTGTAACTGGTATTTTTAATATTATAACAATTACTATTCTTATTACTAAAATATTGGTAATAAAATTATTCTCGGTGTTATTATTATAGTAAGCCTTATTAATTTTAGTAATGTTATATTACTATTGTCGTTATACAAATTGCTGCTTTCATTATTCTAACTATAATCATTAATATTCCTATTAGTATACTTAATATTATCAATACGTGAATAATTATTTTAATCATTATTATTTTGAAAAGTATTAAATTTTCTGGAACACTTATGTTATTATTAAACTGTAAAAATTCTTTGTAACTGGTATTATTAATATTATAAAAATTAATATTGTTATTACTAAAATATTGTTAATAAAATTATTCTCGGTGTTATTATTATAGTAAGCCTTATTAGTTTTAATAATGTTATATTACTATTGTCGCTATACCAATTGCTACTTTCATTATTCCAACCATAAACATTAATATTGTTATTAGCATACTTAATATTATCAGTACGGGAATAATTATTTTAGTCATTATTATTTTGAAAAGAATTAAATTTTATGGAATAATTATGTTATTATTAGAACTGCAAAAATTCTTTTTAACTGGTATTATTAATATTATAACAATTACTATTCTAATTACTAAAATATGGTTAATAAAATTATTCTCGGTGTTATTATTATAGTAAGCCTTATTAGTTTTAGTAATGTTATATTACTATTGTCGCTATATAATTTGCTGCTTTCATTATTCTAACTTTAATCATTAATATTTTTATTAGTATACTTAGTATTATCACTACAGGAATAATGATTTTAATCATTATTATTTTGAAAAGTATTAAATTTTCAGGAATACTTATGTTATTATTAGAACTGTAAAAATTCTTTGTAACTGGTATTATTAATATTATAACAATTACTATTCTTATTACTAAAATATTGATAATAAAATTATTCTCGGTGTTATTATTATAGTAAGCCTTATTAATTTTAGTAATGTTATATTACTATTGTCGCTATACAAATTGCTGCTTTCATTATTTTAATTATAATCATTAATATTCCTATTAGTATATTTAATACTTTCCGTACGTGAATAATTATTTTAATCATTATTATTTTGAAAAGTTTTAAATTTTCTGGAACACTTATGTTATTATTAAACTGTAAAAATTCTTTGTAACTGGCATTATTAATATTATAACAATTACTATTGTTATTACTAAAATATTGTTAATAAAATTATTATCGATGTTATTATTATAGTAAGCCTTATTAGTTTTAATAATGTTATATTACTATTGTCGCAATACATATTGCTGTTTTCATTATTCTAACTTTAATCATTAATATTCTTATTAGTATACTTAATATTTTCAGTACATGAATAATTATTTTAATCATTATTATTTTGAAAAGTATTAAATTTTCTGGAATTCTTATGTTATTATTAGAACTATACAAATTCTTTGTAACTGGTATTACTAATATTATAACAATTATTATTCTTATTACTAAAATATTGTAAATAAAATTATTCTCGGTGTTATTATTATAGTGAGCCTTATTAATTTTAGTAACGTTATATTACTATTGTCGCTATACAAATTGCTGCTTTCATTATTCTAACTATAATCATTAATATTCCTATTAGTATACTTAATATTATCAGTACGTGAATAATTATTTTAATCATTATTATTTTGAAAAGTATTAAATTTTCTGGAATTTTTATATTATTATTAGAACTGTAAAAATTGTTTGTAACTGGTTTTATTAATATTAAAATAATGACTTTCATTATTAATAAAATATTGTAAATAAAATTATTCTCGGTGTTATTATTATAGTAAGCCTTATAAATTTTAGTAATGTTATATTACTATTGTCGCTATACAAATTGCTGATTTCATTATTCTAACTATAATCATTAATATTCCTATTAGTATACTTAATATTATCAGTACGTTTATAATTATTTTAATGATTACTGTTTTGAAAAGTATGGTTAATAAAATTATTCTCGGTGTTATTATTGTAGTAAGCCTTATTGGTTTTAGTAATGTTATATTACTATTGTCGCTATATAAATTACTGCTTTCATTATTCTAACTTTAATCATTAATATTTTTATTAGTATACTTAATATTATCAGTACGGAATAACTATTTTAATCATTATTATTTTGAAAAGAATTAAATTTTATGGAATAATTATGTTATTACTAGAACTGTAAAAATTCTTTGTAACTGGTATTATTAATATTAAAACAGTTACTATTTTTATTACAAAAATATTGTTATTAAAATTATTCTCGGTGTTATTATTATAGTAAGTCTTATTAGTTTTAGTAATGTTATATTACTATTGTCGCTATACAAATTGCTGCTTCTATTATTCTAACTATAATCATTAATATTCCTATTAGTATACTTAATATTATCAGTACGTGAATAATTATTTTTATTATTATTATTTTGAAAAGCATTAAATTTTCTGGAATTTTTATGATATTATTAGAACTGTAAAAATGCTTTGTAACTGGTATTATTAATATTATAACAGTTATTATTGTTATTACTAAGATATTGTTAACAAAATTATTCTCGATGTTATTATTATAAAAAGCCTTATTAGTTTTAGTAATGTTATATTACTATTGTCGCTATACCAATTGCTGCTTTCATTATTCTAACTATAATCATTAATATTCCTATTAGTATACTTCATATTATCAGTACGTGAATAATTATTTTAATCATTATTATTTTGAAAAGTATTAAATTTTCTGGAACACTTATGTTATTATTAAACTGTAAAAATTCTTTGTAACTGGTATTACTAATATTATAACAGTTGCTATTGTTATTACTAAAATATGGTTAATAAAATTATTCTCGGTGTTATTATTATAGTAAGCCTTATTAGTTTTAGTAATGTTATATTACTATTGTCGCTATATAATTTGCTGCTTTCATTATTCTAACTTTAATCATTAATATTTTTATTAGTATACTTAGTATTATCAGTACGGGAATAATGATTTTAATCATTATTATTTTGAAAAGTATTAAATTTTCTGGAATACTTATGTTATTATTAGAACTGTAAAAATTCTTTGTAACTGGTATTATTAATATTATAACAATTACTATTCTTATTACTAAAATATTGGTAATAAAATTATTCTCGGTGTTATTATTATAGTAAGCCTTATTAATTTTAGTAATGTTATATTACTATTGTCGTTATACAAATTGCTGCTTTCATTATTCTAACTATAATCATTAATATTCCTATTAGTATACTTAATATTATCAATACGTGAATAATTATTTTAATCATTATTATTTTGAAAAGTATTAAATTTTCTGGAACACTTATGTTATTATTAAACTGTAAAAATTCTTTGTAACTGGTATTATTAATATTATAAAAATTAATATTGTTATTACTAAAATATTGTTAATAAAATTATTCTCGGTGTTATTATTATAGTAAGCCTTATTAGTTTTAATAATGTTATATTACTATTGTCGCTATACCAATTGCTACTTTCATTATTCCAACCATAAACATTAATATTGTTATTAGCATACTTAATATTATCAGTACGGGAATAATTATTTTAGTCATTATTATTTTGAAAAGAATTAAATTTTATGGAATAATTATGTTATTATTAGAACTGCAAAAATTCTTTTTAACTGGTATTATTAATATTATAACAATTACTATTCTAATTACTAAAATATGGTTAATAAAATTATTCTCGGTGTTATTATTATAGTAAGCCTTATTAGTTTTAGTAATGTTATATTACTATTGTCGCTATATAATTTGCTGCTTTCATTATTCTAACTTTAATCATTAATATTTTTATTAGTATACTTAGTATTATCACTACAGGAATAATGATTTTAATCATTATTATTTTGAAAAGTATTAAATTTTCAGGAATACTTATGTTATTATTAGAACTGTAAAAATTCTTTGTAACTGGTATTATTAATATTATAACAATTACTATTCTTATTACTAAAATATTGATAATAAAATTATTCTCGGTGTTATTATTATAGTAAGCCTTATTAATTTTAGTAATGTTATATTACTATTGTCGCTATACAAATTGCTGCTTTCATTATTTTAATTATAATCATTAATATTCCTATTAGTATATTTAATACTTTCCGTACGTGAATAATTATTTTAATCATTATTATTTTGAAAAGTTTTAAATTTTCTGGAACACTTATGTTATTATTAAACTGTAAAAATTCTTTGTAACTGGCATTATTAATATTATAACAATTACTATTGTTATTACTAAAATATTGTTAATAAAATTATTATCGATGTTATTATTATAGTAAGCCTTATTAGTTTTAATAATGTTATATTACTATTGTCGCAATACATATTGCTGTTTTCATTATTCTAACTTTAATCATTAATATTCTTATTAGTATACTTAATATTTTCAGTACATGAATAATTATTTTAATCATTATTATTTTGAAAAGTATTAAATTTTCTGGAATTCTTATGTTATTATTAGAACTATACAAATTCTTTGTAACTGGTATTACTAATATTATAACAATTATTATTCTTATTACTAAAATATTGTAAATAAAATTATTCTCGGTGTTATTATTATAGTGAGCCTTATTAATTTTAGTAATGTTATATTACTATTGTCGCTATACAAATTGCTGCTTTCATTATTCTAACTATAATCATTAATATTCCTATTAGTATACTTAATATTATCAGTACGTGAATAATTATTTTAATCATTATTATTTTGAAAAGTATTAAATTTTCTGGAATTTTTATATTATTATTAGAACTGTAAAAATTGTTTGTAACTGGTTTTATTAATATTAAAATAATGACTTTCATTATTAATAAAATATTGTAAATAAAATTATTCTCGGTGTTATTATTATAGTAAGCCTTATAAATTTTAGTAATGTTATATTACTATTGTCGCTATACAAATTGCTGATTTCATTATTCTAACTATAATCATTAATATTCCTATTAGTATACATAATATTATCAGTACGTTTATAATTATTTTAATGATTACTGTTTTGAAAAGTATGGTTAATAAAATTATTCTCGGTGTTATTATTGTAGTAAGCCTTATTGGTTTTAGTAATGTTATATTACTATTGTCGCTATATAAATTACTGCTTTCATTATTCTAACTTTAATCATTAATATTTTTATTAGTATACTTAATATTATCAGTACGGAATAACTATTTTAATCATTATTATTTTGAAAAGAATTAAATTTTATGGAATAATTATGTTATTACTAGAACTGTAAAAATTCTTTGTAACTGGTATTATTAATATTATAACAATTACTATTCTTATTACTAAAATATTGTTAAGAAAATTATTCTCGGTGTTATTATTATAGTAAGCCTTATTAGTTTTAGTAATGTTATATTACTATTGTCGCTATACAAATTGCTGCTTTCATTATTCTAACCATAATCATTAATATTCCTATTAGTATACTTAATATTATCAGTACGTGAATAATTATTTTAATCATTATTATTTTGAAAAGTATTAAATTTTCTGGAATTCTTATGTTATTATTAGAACTATACAAATTCTTTGTAACTGGTATTACTAATATTATAATAATTATTATTCTTATTACTAAAATATTGTAAATAAAATTATTCTCGGTGTTATTATTATAGTGAGCCTTATTAATTTTAGTAATGTTATATTACTATTGTCGCTATACAAATTGCTGCTTTCATTATTCTAACTATAATCATTAATATTCCTATTAGTATACTTAATATTATCAGTACGTGAATAATTATTTTAATCATTATTATTTTGAAAAGTATTAAATTTTCTGGAATTCTTATATTATTATTAGAACTGTAAAAATTATTTGTAACTGGTTTTATTAATATTAAAATAATGACTTTCATTATTAATAAAATATTGTAAATAAAATTATTCTCGGTGTTATTATTATAGTAAGCCTTATAAATTTTAGTAATGTTATATTACTATTGTCGCTATACAAATTGCTGCTTTCATTATTCTAACTATAATCATTAATATTCCTATTAGTATACTTAATATTATCAGTACGTTTATAATTATTTTAATGATTACTGTTTTGAAAAGTATGGTTAATAAAATTATTCTCGGTGTTATTATTGTAGTAAGCCTTATTAGTTTTAGTAATGTTATATTACTATTGTCGCTATATAAATTACTGCCTTCATTATTCTAACTTTAATCATTATAATTTTTATTAGTATACTTAATATTATCAGTACGGAATAACTATTTTAATCATTATTATTTTGAAAAGAATTAAATTTTATGGAATAATTATGTTATTACTAGAAATGTAAAAATTCTTTGTAACTGGTATTATTAATATTATAACAATTACTATTCTTATTACTAAAATATTGTTAAGAAAATTATTCTCGGTGTTATTATTATAGTAAGCCTTATTAATTTTAGTAATGTTATATTACTATTGTCGCTATACAAATTGCTGCTTTCATTATTCTAACTATAATCATTAATATTCCTATTAGTATACTTAATATTATCAGTACGTTTATAATTATTTTAATGATTACTATTTTGAAAAGTATGGTTAATAAAATTATTCTCGGTGTTATTATTGTAGTAAGCCTTATTAGTTTTAGTAATGTTATATTACTATTGTCGCTATATAAATTGCTGCTTTCATTATTCTAACTTTAATCATTAATATTCCTATTAGTATACTTAATATTATCAGTACGTGAATAATTATTTTAATCATTATTATTTTGAAAAGTATTAAATTTTCTGGAACACTTATGTTATTATTAAACTGTAAAAATTCTTTGTAACTGGTATTACTAATATTATAACAGTTGCTATTGTTATTACTAAAATATGGTTAATAAAATTATTCTCGGTGTTATTATTATAGTAAGCCTTATTAGTTTTAGTAATGTTATATTACTATTGTCGCTATACAAATTGCTGCTTTCATTATTCCAACCGTAAACATTAATATTGTTATTAGTATACTTAATATTATCAGTACGGGAATAATTATTTTAGTCATTATTATTTTGAAAAGAATTAAATTTTATGGAATAATTATGTTATTATTAGAACTGCAAAAATTCTTTTTAACTGGTATTATTAGTATTATAACAATTACTATTCTTATTACTAAAATATGGTTAATATAATTATTCTCGGTGTTATTATTATAGTAAGCCTTATTAGTTTTAGTAATGTTATATTACTATTGTCGCTATATAAATTGCTGCTTTCATTATTCTAACTTTAATCATTAATATTTTTATTAGTATACTTAATATTATCAGTACGGGAATAATTATTTTAGTCATTATTATTTTGAAAAGAATTAAATTTTATGGAATAATTATGTTATTATTAGAACTGCAAAAATTCTTTTTAACTGGTATTATTAATATTATAACAATTACTATTCTTATTACTAAAATATGGTTAATAAAATTATTCTCGGTGTTATTATTATAGTAAGCCTTATTAGTTTTAGTAATATTATATTACTATGGTCGCTATATAAATTGCTGCTTTCATTATTCTAACTTTAATCATTAATATTTTTATTAGTATACTTAATATTATCAGTACGGGAATAATTATTTTAATCTTTATTATTTTGTAAAGTGTTAAATTTTCTGGAACACTTATGTTATTATTAGAATTGTAAAAATTCTTTGTAACTGGTATTATCAATATTATAATAATTACTATTCTTATTACTAGAATATTGTTAATAAAATTATTCTCGGTGTTATTATTATAGTAAGCCTTATTAGTTTTGGTAATGTTATACTACTATTGTCGCTATACAAATTGCTGCTTTCATTATTCTATATATAATCATTAATATTCTTATTAGTATAATTAATATTATCAGTACGTGAATAATTATTTTAATCATTATTATTTTGAAAAGTTTTAAACTTTCTGGAACACTTATGTTATTATTAAACTGTAAAAATTCTTTTTAACTGGTATTATTAATATTATAACAATTACTATTCTTATTACTAAAATATGGTTAATAAAATTATTCTCGGTGTTATTATTATAGTAAGCCTTATTAGTTTTAGTAATATTATATTACTATGGTCGCTATATAAATTGCTGCTTTCATTATTCTAACTTTAATCATTAATATTTTTATTAGTATATTTAATATTATCAGTACGGGAATAATTATTTTAATCTTTATTATTTTGTAAAGTATTAAATTTTCTGGAACATGTATGTTATTATTAGAACTGTAAAAATTCTTTGTAACTGGTATTATTAATATTATAACAGTTACTATTCTTATTACTAAAATATTGTTAATAAAATTATTCTCGGGGTTATTATTATAGTAAGCCTTATTAGTTTTAGTAATGTTATATTACTATTGTCGCTATACAAATTGCTGTTTTCATTATTCTAACTTTAATCATTAATATTCTTAATAGTATACTTAATATTATCAATACATGTATAATTATTTTAATCATTATTTTGAAAAGTGTTAAATTTTCTGGAATACTTATGTTATTATTAGAACAGTAAAAATTCTTTGTAACTGGTATTATTAATATTATAACAATTACTTTTCTTATTACTAAAATATTGTTAATAAAATTATTCTCGATGTTATTATTATAGTAAGCCTTATTAGTTTTAGTAATGTTATATTACTATTGTCGCTATACAAATTGCTGTTTTCATTATTCTAACTTTAATCATTAATATTCTTATTAGTATACTTAATATTATCAATACATGTATAATTATTTTAATCATTATTATTTTGAAAAGTGTTAAATTTTCTGGAATACTTATGTTATTATTAGAACAGTAAAAATTCTTTGTAACTGGTATTATTAATATTATAACAATTACTTTTCTTATTACTAAAATATTGTTAATAAAATTATTCTCGATGTTATTATTATAGTAAGCCTTATTAATTTTAGTAAAGTTATATTACTGTGGTCGTTATACAAATTGCTGCTTTCATTATTCTAACTATAATCATTAATATTCCTATTAGTATGCTTAATATTATCAGTACGTGAATAATTATTTTAATCACTATTATTTTGAAAAGTATTAAATTTTCTGGAACACTTATGTTATTATTAAACTGTGAAAATTCTTTGTAACTGGTATTACCAATATTATAACAGTTGCTATTGTTATTACTAAAATATGGTTAATAAAATTATTCTCGGTGTTATTATTATAGTAAGCCTTATTAGTTTTAGTAATGTTATATTACTATTGTCGCTACACAAATTGCTGCTTTCATTATTCTAACTATAATCATTAATATTCCTATTAGTATACTTAATATTATCAGTACGTGAATAATTATTTTAATCATTATTATTTTGAAAAGTATTAAATTTTCTGGAACACTTATGTTATTATTAAACTGTGAAAATTCTTTGTAACTGGTATTACCAATATTATAACAGTTGCTATTGTTATTACTAAAATATGGTTAATAAAATTATTCTCGGTGTTATTATTATAGTAAGCCTTATTAGTTTTATTAATATTATATTACTATTGTCGCTATATAAATTGCTGCTTTCATTATTCTAACTATAATCATTAATATTCTTATTATTATACTTAATATTATCAGTACGTGAATAACTATTTTAATGATTATTATTTTAAAAAGTATTAAATTTTCTGGAATTCTTATGTTATTATTAGAATTGTAAAAATTCTTTGTAACTGGTATTATTAATATTATAACAGTTATTATTGTTATTACTAAAATATTGTTAACAAAATTATTCTCGATGTTATTATTATAGAAAGCCTCATTAGTTTTAGTAATGTTATATTACTATTGTCGCTATACAAATTGCTGCTTTCACTATTCTATCTATAATAATTAATATTCTTATTAGTATACTTAATATTATCAGTACGTGAATAATTATTTTAATCATTATTATTTTGAAAAGCATTAAATTTTCTAGAATTCTTATGTTATTATTAAAGTGTAAAAATTCGTTGTAACTGGTATTATTAATATTATAACAATTGCTATTGTTATTACTAAAATATTGTTAATAAAATCATTCTCGGTGTTATTATTATAGTAAGCCTTATTAGTTTTAGTAATGTTATATTACTATTGTCGCTATACAAATTGCTGCTTCTATTATTCTAACTATAATCAATAATATTCTTATTAGTATACTTAATATAATCATTACTTGAATAATTATTTTAATGATTATTATTTTGAAAATTATTAAATTTTCTGGAATTCTTATGTTATTATTAGAACTGTAAAAATTCTTTGTAACGGGTTTTATTAATATTAAACAATTACTATTGTTATTACTAAAATATTGTTAATAAAATTATTCTCAATGTTATTGTTATAGTAAGCCTTATTAGTTTTAATAATGTTATATTACTATTGTTCCGATACAAATTGCTGCTTTCGTTATTCTAACTATAAACATTAATATTGATATTAGTATATTTAATATTATCAGAATTAAATTTTATGGAATAATTATGTTATTATTAGAAATGTTAAAATTCTTTGTAACTGGTATTATTAATATTATAACAATTACTATTCTTATTCCTAAAATATTGTTAATAAAATTATTCTCGGTGTTATTATTATAGTAAGCCTTATTAGTTTTGGTAATGTTATATTACTATTGTCGCTATACAAATTGCTGCTTTCATTATTCTATATATAATCAATAATATTCTTATTAGTATAATTAATATTATCAGTACGTGAATAATTATTTTAATCATTATTATTTTGAAAAGTATTAAAATTTCTGGAACACTTATGTTATTATTAAACTGTAAAAATTATTTGTAACTGGTTTTATTAATATTATAACAATGACTATTGTTATTACTAAAATATTGTAAATAAAATTATTCTCGGTGTTATTATTATTGTGAGCCTTATTAATTTTAGTAATGTTATATTACTATTGATGCTGTACAAATTGGTGCTTTCATTATTCTAACTATAATCATTAATATTCTTATTAGTATACTTAATATTATCAGTACGTGGTTAATTATTTTAATCATTATTATTTTAAAAAGTATTAAATTTTCTGGAATTCTTGTTATTATTAGAACTGTAAAAATTCTTTGTAATTGGTATTATTAATATTAAAACAGTTACTATTTTTATTACAAAAATATTGTTATTAAAATTATTCTCGGTGTTATTATTATAGTAAGTCTTATTAGTTTTAGTAATGTTATATTACTATTGTCGCTATACAAATTGCTGCTTCTATTATTCTAACTATAATCATTAATATTCCTATTAGTATACTTAATATTATCAGTACGTGAATAATTATTTTAATTATTATTATTTTGAAAAGCATTAAATTTTCTGGAATTTTTATGATATTATTAGAACTGTAAAAATGCTTTGTAACTGGTATTATTAATATTATAACAGTTATTATTGTTATTACTAAGATATTGTTAACAAAATTATTCTCGATGTTATTATTATAAAAAGCCTTATTAGTTTTAGTAATGTTATATTACTATTGTCGCTATACAAATTGCTGCTTTCATTATTCTAACTATAATCATTAATATTCCTATTAGTATACTTCATATTATCAGTACGTGAATAATTATTTTAATCATTATTATTTTGAAAAGTATTAAATTTTCTGGAACACTTATGTTATTATTAAACTGTAAAAATTCTTTGTAACTGGTATTACTAATATTATAACAGTTGCTATTGTTATTACTAAAATATGGTTAATAAAATTATTCTCGGTGTTATTATTATAGTAAGCCTTATTAGTTTTAGTAATGTTATATTACTATTGTCGCTATATAATTTGCTGCTTTCATTATTCTAACTTTAATCATTAATATTTTTATTAGTATACTTAGTATTATCAGTACGGGAATAATGATTTTAATCATTATTATTTTGAAAAGTATTAAATTTTCTGGAATACTTATGTTATTATTAGAACTGTAAAAATTCTTTGTAACTGGTATTATTAATATTATAACAATTACTATTCTTATTACTAAAATATTGGTAATAAAATTATTCTCGGTGTTATTATTATAGTAAGCCTTATTAATTTTAGTAATGTTATATTACTATTGTCGTTATACAAATTGCTGCTTTCATTATTCTAACTATAATCATTAATATTCCTATTAGTATACTTAATATTATCAATACGTGAATAATTATTTTAATCATTATTATTTTGAAAAGTATTAAATTTTCTGGAACACTTATGTTATTATTAAACTGTAAAAATTCTTTGTAACTGGTATTATTAATATTATAACAATTACTATTCTTATTACTAAAATATTGGTAATCAAATTATTCTCGGTGTTATTATTATAGTAAGCCTTATTAATTTTAGTAATATTATATTACTATTGTCGTTATACAAATTGCTGCTTTCATTATTCCAACCATAAACATTAATATTGTTATTAGCATACTTAATATTATCAGTACGGGAATAATTATTTTAGTCATTATTATTTTGAAAAGAATTAAATTTTATGGAATAATTATGTTATTATTAGAACTGCAAAAATTCTTTTTAACTGGTATTATTAATATTATAACAATTACTATTCTTATTACTAAAATATGGTTAATAAAATTATTCTCGGTGTTATTATTATAGTAAGCCTTATTAGTTTTAGTAATGTTATATTACTATTGTCGCTATATAATTTGCTGCTTTCATTATTCTAACTTTAATCATTAATATTTTTATTAGTATACTTAGTATTATCACTACAGGAATAATGATTTTAATCATTATTATTTTGAAAAGTATTAAATTTTCAGGAATACTTATGTTATTATTAGAACTGTAAAAATTCTTTGTAACTGGTATTATTAATATTATAACAATTACTATTCTTATTACTAAAATATTGATAATAAAATTATTCTCGGTGTTATTATTATAGTAAGCCTTATTAATTTTAGTAATGTTATATTACTATTGTCGCTATACAAATTGCTGCTTTCATTATTTTAATTATAATCATTAATATTCCTATTAGTATATTTAATACTTTCCGTACGTGAATAATTATTTTAATCATTATTATTTTGAAAAGTTTTAAATTTTCTGGAACACTTATGTTATTATTAAACTGTAAAAATTCTTTGTAACTGGCATTATTAATATTATAACAATTACTATTGTTATTACTAAAATATTGTTAATAAAATTATTATCGATGTTATTATTATAGTAAGCCTTATTAGTTTTAATAATGTTATATTACTATTGTCGCAATACATATTGCTGTTTTCATTATTCTAACTTTAATCATTAATATTCTTATTAGTATACTTAATATTTTCAGTACATGAATAATTATTTTAATCATTATTATTTTGAAAAGTATTAAATTTTCTGGAATTCTTATGTTATTATTAGAACTATACAAATTCTTTGTAACTGGTATTACTAATATTATAACAATTATTATTCTTATTACTAAAATATTGTAAATAAAATTATTCTCGGTGTTATTATTATAGTGAGCCTTATTAATTTTAGTAATGTTATATTACTATTGTCGCTATACAAATTGCTGCTTTCATTATTCTAACTATAATCATTAATATTCCTATTAGTATACTTAATATTATCAGTACGTGAATAATTATTTTAATCATTATTATTTTGAAAAGTATTAAATTTTCTGGAATTCTTATATTATTATTAGAACTGTAAAAATTATTTGTAACTGGTTTTATTAATATTAAAATAATGACTTTCATTATTAATAAAATATTGTAAATAAAATTATTCTCGGTGTTATTATTATAATAAGCCTTATAAATTTTAGTAATGTTATATTACTATTGTCGCTATACAAATTGCTGATTTCATTATTCTAACTATAATCATTAATATTCCTATTAGTATACTTAATATTATCAGTACGTTTATAATTATTTTAATGATTACTGTTTTGAAAAGTATGGTTAATAAAATTATTCTCGGTGTTATTATTGTAGTAAGCCTTATTAGTTTTAGTAATGTTATATTACTATTGTCGCTATATAAATTACTGCTTTCATTATTCTAACTTTAATCATTAATATTTTTATTAGTATACTTAATATTATCAGTACGGAATAACTATTTTAATCATTATTATTTTGAAAAGAATTAAATTTTATGGAATAATTATGTTATTACTAGAACTGTAAAAATTCTTTGTAACTGGTATTATTAATATTATAACAATTACTATTCTTATTACTAAAATATTGTTAAGAAAATTATTCTCGGTGTTATTATTATAGTAAGCCTTATTAGTTTTAGTAATGTTATATTACTATTGTCGCTATACAAATTGCTGCTTTCATTATTCTAACTATAATCATTAATATTCCTATTAGTATACTTAATATTATCAGTACGTGAATAATTATTTTAATCATTATTATTTTGAAAAGTATTAAATTTTCTGGAATTCTTATGTTATTATTAGAACTATACAAATTCTTTGTAACTGGTATTACTAATATTATAATAATTATTATTCTTATTACTAAAATATTGTAAATAAAATTATTCTCGGTGTTATTATTATAGTGAGCCTTATTAATTTTAGTAATGTTATATTACTATTGTCGCTACACAAATTGCTGCTTTCATTATTCTAACTATAATCATTAATATTCCTATTAGTATACTTAATATTATCAGTACGTGAATAATTATTTTAATCATTATTATTTTGAAAAGTATTAAATTTTCTGGAATTCTTATATTATTATTAGAACTGTAAAAATTATTTGTAACTGGTTTTATTAATATTAAAATAATGGCTTTCATTATTAATAAAATATTGTAAATAAAATTATTCTCGGTGTTATTATTATAGTAAGCCTTATAAATTTTAGTAATGTTATATTACTATTGTCGCTATACAAATTGCTGCTTTCATTATTCTAACTATAATCATTAATATTCCTATTAGTATACTTAATATTATCAGTACGTTTATAATTATTTTAATGATTACTGTTTTGAAAAGTATGGTTAATAAAATTATTCTCGGTGTTATTATTGTAGTAAGCCTTATTAGTTTTAGTAATGTTATATTACTTTTGTCGCTATATAAATTACTGCCTTCATTATTCTAACTTTAATCATTAATATTTTTATTAGTATACTTAATATTATCAGTACGGAATAACTATTTTAATCATTATTATTTTGAAAAGAATTAAATTTTATGGAATAATTATGTTATTACTAGAACTGTAAAAATTCTTTGTAACTGGTATTATTAATATTATAACAATTACTATTCTTATTACTAAAATATTGTTAAGAAAATTATTCTCGGTATTATTATTATAGTAAGCCTTATTAATTTTAGTAATGTTATATTACTATTGTCGCTATACAAATTGCTGCTTTCATTATTCTAACTATAATCATTAATATTCCTATTAGTATACTTAATATTATCAGTACGTTTATAATTATTTTAATGATTACTATTTTGAAAAGTATGGTTAATAAAATTATTCTCGGTGTTATTATTGTAGTAAGCCTTATTAGTTTTAGTAATGTTATATTACTATTGTCGCTATATAAATTGCTGCTTTCATTATTCTAACTTTAATCATTAATATTCCTATTAGTATACTTAATATTATCAGTACGTGAATAATTATTTTAATCATTATTATTTTGAAAAGTATTAAATTTTCTGGAACACTTATGTTATTATTAAACTGTAAAAATTCTTTGTAACTGGTATTACTAATATTATAACAGTTGCTATTGTTATTACTAAAATATGGTTAATAAAATTATTCTCGGTGTTATTATTATAGTAAGCCTTATTAGTTTTAGTAATGTTATATTACTATTGTCGCTATACAAATTGCTGCTTTCATTATTCCAACCATAAACATTAATATTGTTATTAGTATAGTTAATATTATCAGTACGGGAATAATTATTTTAGTCATTATTATTTTGAAAAGAATTAAATTTTATGGAATAATTATGTTATTATTAGAACTGCAAAAATTCTTTTTAACTGGTATTATTAATATTATAACAATTACTATTCTTATTACTAAAATATGGTTAATAAAATTATTCTCGGTGTTATTATTATAGTAAGCCTTATTAGTTTTAGTAATATTATATTACTATGGTCGCTATATAAATTGCTGCTTTCATTATTCTAACTTTAATCATTAATATTTTTATTAGTATACTTAATATTATCAGTACGGGAATAATTATTTTAATCTTTATTATTTTGTAAAGTGTTAAATTTTCTGGAACACTTATGTTATTATTAGAATTGTAAAAATTCTTTGTAACTGGTATTATCAATATTATAATAATTACTATTCTTATTACTAGAATATTGTTAATAAAATTATTCTCGGTGTTATTATTATAGTAAGCCTTATTAGTTTTGGTAATGTTATACTACTATTGTCGCTATACAAATTGCTGCTTTCATTATTCTATATATAATCATTAATATTCTTATTAGTATAATTAATATTATCAGTACGTGAATAATTATTTTAATCATTATTATTTTGAAAAGTTTTAAACTTTCTGGAACACTTATGTTATTATTAAACTGTAAAAATTCTTTGTAACTGGTATTATTAATATTATAACAATTACTATTGTTATTACTAAAATATTGTTAATAAAATTATTCTTGATGTTATTGTTATAGTAAGCCTTATTAGTTTTAATAATGTTATATTACTATTGTTCCGATACAAATTGCTGCTTTCGTTATTCTAACTATAAACATTAATATTGTTATCAGTATATCTAATATTATCAGTACGGGAATAATTATTTTAATCTTTATTATTTTGTAAAGTATTAAATTTTCTGGAACATGTATGTTATTATTAGAACTGTAAAAATTCTTTGTAACTGGTATTATTAATATTATAACAGTTACTATTCTTATTACTAAAATATTGTTAATAAAATTATTCTCGGGGTTATTATTATAGTAAGCCTTATTAGTTTTAGTAATGTTATATTACTATTGTCGCTATACAAATTGCTGTTTTCATTATTCTAACTTTAATCATTAATATTCTTAATAGTATACTTAATATTATCAATACATGTATAATTATTTTAATCATTATTATTTTGAAAAGTGTTAAATTTTCTGGAATACTTATGTTATTATTAGAACAGTAAAAATTCTTTGTAACTGGTATTATTAATATTATAACAATTACTTTTCTTATTACTAAAATATTGTTAATAAAATTATTCTCGATGTTATTATTATAGTAAGCCTTATTAATTTTAGTAAAGTTATATTACTGTGGTCGTTATACAAATTGCTGCTTTCATTATTCTAACTATAATCATTAATATTCCTACTAGTATGCTTAATATTATCAGTACGTGAATAATTATTTTAATCACTATTATTTTGAAAAGTATTAAATTTTCTGGAACACTTATGTTATTATTAAACTTTGAAAATTCTTTGTAACTGGTATTACTAATATTATAACAGTTGCTATTGTTATTACTAAAATATTGTTAATAAAATCAGTCTCGGGGTTATTATTATAGTAAGCCTTATTTCTTTTAGTAATGTTATATTACTATTGTCGCTATACAAATTGCTGCTTTCATTATTCTAACTATAATCATTAATATTCCTATTAGTATGCTTAATATTATCAGTACGTGAATAATTATTTTAATCATTATTATTTTGAAAAGAATTAAATTTTATGGAATAATTATGTTATTATTAGAACTGTAAAAATTCTTTATAACTGGTATTATTAATATTATAACAATTACTATTGTTATTTCTAAAATATTTTTAATAAAATTATTCTCGGTGCTATTATTATAGTAAGCCTTTTAGTAATGTTATATTACTATTTTCGCTATACAAATTGCTGCTTTCATTATTCTAACTATAATCAATAATACTCTTATTAGTATACTTAATATTATCAGTACATGAATAATTATTTTAATCATTGTTATTTTGAAAAGTATTAAATTTTCTGGAATACTTATGTTATTATTAGAACTGTAAAAATTCTTTGTAACTGGGTTTATTAATATTATAACAATTACTATTCTTATTACTAAAAGATGGTTAATAAAATTATTCTCGGTGTTATTATTATAGTAAGCCTTATTTGTTTTAGTAATGTTATATTACTATTGTCGCTATACAAATTGCTGTTTTCACTAGTTTAACTTTAATCATTAATATTCTTATTAGTATACTTAATATTATCAGTACATGAATAATTATTTTAATAATTATTATTTTGAAAAGAATTAAATTTTATGGAATAATTATGTTATTATTAGAACTGTAAAAATTCTTTATAACTGGTATTATTAATATTATAACAATTACTATTGTTATTTCTAAAATATTTTTAATAAAATTATTCTCGGTGCTATTATTATAGTAAGCCTTTTAGTAATGTTATATTACTATTTTCGCTATACAAATTGCTGCTTTCATTATTCTAACTATAATCAATAATACTCTTATTAGTATACTTAATATTATTAGTACGTGAATAACCATTTTAGTCATTGTTATTTTGAAAAGTATTAAATTTTCTGGAATACTTATGTTATTATTAGAACTGTAAAAATTCTTTGTAACTGGTATTATTAATATTATAACAATTACTATTCTTATTACTAAAAGATGGTTAATAAAATTATTCTCGGTGTTATTATTATAGTAAGCCTTATTAGTTTTAGTAATGTTATATTACTATTGTCGCTATACAAATTGCTGCTTTCATTATTCTAACTTTAATCATTAATATTCTTATTAGCATACTTAATATTATTAGTACGTGAATAACCATTTTAGTCATTGTTATTTTGAAAAGTATTAAATTTTCTGGAATACTTATGTTATTATTAGAACTGTAAAAATTCTTTGTAACTGGTATTATTAATATTATAACAATTATTATTTTTCTTATTACTAAATTACTAAAATATTGTAAATTAAATTATTCTCTGTGTTATTATTATTGTGAGCCTTATTAATTTTAGTAATGTTATATTACTATTATCGCTATATTAATTGCTGCTTTCATTATTCTAACTATAAACATTAATATTCTTATTAGTATAATTAATATTATCAGTACGTGAATAATTATTTTAATCATTATTATTTTGAAAAGTATTAAATTTTCTGGAATTCTTATGTTATTATTAGAACTGTAAAAATTCTTTGTAACTGGTATTATTAATATTATAACAGTTATTATTGTTATTATTAAAATATTGTTAAAAAAATTATTCTCGGTGTTATTATTATAGTAAGCCTTATTAGTTTTAGTAATGTTATATTACTATTGTCGCTATACAAATTGCTGCTTTCATTTTTCTAACCATAATCATTAATATTCTTATTAGTATAATTAATATTATCAGTACGTTAATAATTATTTTATTCATTATTATTTTGAAAAGTTTTAAATTTTCTGGAACACTTATTTTATTATTAAACTGTAAAAATTCTTTGTAACTGATATTATTAATATTATAACAATTACTATTGTTATTACTAAAATATTGTTAATAAAATTATTCTTGATGTTATTGTTATAGTAAGCCTTATTAGTTTTAATAATGTTATATTACTATTGTCGCTATACAAATTACTGCTTTCGTTATTCTAACTATAATCATTAATATTATTATTAGTATACTTAATATTATCAGTACATGAATAATTAATTTAATCATTATTATTTTGAAAAGTATTAAATTTTCTGGAACACTTATGTTATTATTAGAACTGTAATAATTCTTTGTAACTGGTACTATTAATATTAAAACTGTTACTATTTTTATTACAAAAATATTGTTAATAAAATTATTCTCGGTGTTATTATTAAGTAAGCTTTAATAGTTTTATTAATGTTATATAACTATTGTCGCTATACAAATTGCTGCTTTCATTATTCTATCTATAATTATTTTTTATTCTTATTATTATACTTAATATTATCAGTACGTGAATAATTATTTTAATGACTATTAGTTTGAAAAGTATTAAATTTTCTGGAATTCTTATGTTATTATTAGAATTGTAAAAATTCTTTGTAACTGGTATTTTTAATATTATAACAGTTATTATTGTTATTACAAAAATATTGTTAACAAAATTATTCTCGATGTTATTATTATAGAAAGCCTCATTAGTTTTAGTAATGTTATATTAGTATTGTCGCTATAAAAATTGCTGCTCTCATTATTCTAACTATAATCATTAATATTATTATTAGTATGCTTAATATTATCAGTACGTGAATAATTATTTTAATCATTATTATTAAGAAAACTGCTAAGTTTTCTGGAATCCTTATGGTAGTATTAGAACGGTAAAAACTCTTGATTACTGGTATTATTAAAATTATAAAAATTACTCTAGTAATTACTTAAATATTGTTAATAAAATTATTCTCGGTGTTATTATTATGGTAAGCCTTATTAGTTTTAATAATGTTATATTACTATTGTCGCTATACAAATTACTGCTTTCGTTATTCTAACTATAATCATTAATATTATTATTAGTATACTTAATATTATCAGTACATGAATAATTATTTTAATCATTATTATTTTGAAAAGTATTAAATTTTCTGGAACACTTATGTTATTATTAGAACTGTAATAATTCTTTGTAACTGGTACTATTAATATTAAAACTGTTACTATTTTTATTACAAAAATATTGTTAATAAAATTATTCTCGGTGTTATTATTAAGTAAGCTTTAATAGTTTTATTAATGTTATATAACTATTGTCGCTATACAAATTGCTGCTTTCATTATTCTATCTATAATCATTAATATTCTTATTAGTATACTTAATATTATCAGTACGTGAATAATTATTTTATTCATTATTATTAAGAAAACCACTAAGTTTTCTGGAATCCTTATGGTAGTATTAGAACGGTAAAAATTCTTGATTACTGGTATTATTAAAATTATAAAAATTACTCTAGTAATTACTTAAATATTGTTAATAAAATTATTCTCGGTGTTATTATTATAGTAAGCCTTATTAGTTTTAATAATGTTATATTACTATTGTCGCTATACAAATTGCTGCTTTCATTATTCCAACCATAAACATTAATATTGTTATTAGTATACTTAATAATATCAGTACGGGAATAATTATTTTAGTCATTATTATTTTGAAAAGAATTAAATTTTATGGAATAATTATGTTATTATTAGAACTGCAAAAATTCTTTTTAACTGGTATTATTAATATTATAACAATTACTATTCTTATTACTAAAATATGGTTAATAAAATTATTCTCGGTGTTATTTTTATAGTAAGTATTATTAGTTTTAGTAATGTTATATTACTATTGTCGCTATACAAATTGCTGCTTTCATTATTCTAACTTTAATCATTGATATTCTTATGAGCATGCTTAATATTATTAGTACGTGAATAATCATTTTAGTCATTATTATTTTGAAAAGTATTAAATTTTCTGGAATTCTTATGTTATTATTAGAACTGTAAAAATTCTTTGTAACTGGTATTATTAATATTATAACAATTACTATTCTTATTACTAAAATATGGTTAATAAAATTATTCTCGGTGTTATTATTATAGTAAGCCTTATTAGTTTTAGTAATGTTATATTACTATTGTCGCTATATAAATTGCTGCTTTCATTATTCTAACTTTAATCATTAATATTTTTATTAGTATACTTAATATTATCAATACGGGAATAATTATTTTAATCATTATTATTTTGAAAAGAATTAAATTTTATGGAACAATTATGTTATTATTAGAACTGCAAAAATTATTTGTAACTGGTATTATTAATATTATAACAATTACTATTCTTATTACTAAAATATGGTTAATAAAATTATTCTCGGTGTTATTATTATAGTAAGCCTTATTTGTTTTAGTAATGTTATATTACTATTGTCGCTATACAAATTGCTGTTTTCACTATTTTAACTTTAATCATTAATATTCTTATTAGTATACTTAATATTATCAGTACATGAATAATTATTTTAATCATTATTATTTTGAAAAGAATTAAATTTTATGGAATAATTATGTTATTATTAGAACTGTAAAAATTCTTTATAACTGGTATTATTAATATTATTACAATTACTATTGTTATTTCTAAAATATTTTTAATAAAATTATTCTCGGTGTTATTATTATAGTAAGCCTTATTTGTTTTAGTAATGTTATATTACTATTGTCGCTATACAAATTGCTGTTTTCACTATTTTAACTTTAATCATTAATATTCTTATTAGTATACTTAATATTATCAGTACATGAATAATTATTTTAATCATTATTATTTTGAAAAGAATTAAATTTTATGGAATAATTATGTTATTATTAGAACTGTAAAAATTCTTTATAACTGGTATTATTAATATTATTACAATTACTGTTGTTATTTCTAAAATATTTTTAATAAAATTATTCTCGGTGCTATTATTATAGTAAGCCTTTTAGTAATGTTATATTACTATTTTCGCTATACAAATTGCTGCTTTCATTATTCTAACTATAATCAATAATACTCTTATTAGTATACTTAATATTATCAGTACATGAATAATTATTTTAATCATTGTTATTTTGAAAAGTATTAAATTTTCTGGAATACTTATGTTATTATTAGAACTGTAAAAATTCTTTGTAACTGGGGTTATTAATAGTATAACAATTACTATTCTTATTACTAAAAGATGGTTAATAAAATTATTCTCGGTGTTATTATTATAGTAAGCCTTATTAGTTTTAGTAATGTTATATTACTATTGTCGCTATACAAATTGCTGCTTTCATTATTCTAACTTTAATCATTAATATTCTTATTAGCATACTTAATATTATTAGTACGTGAATAACCATTTTAATCATTGTTATTTTGAAAAGTATTAAATTTTCTGGAATACTTATGTTATTATTAGAACTGTAAAAATTCTTTGTAACTGGTATTATTAATATTATAACACTTATTATTTTTCTTATTACTAAATTACTAAAATATTGTAAATTAAATTATTCTCTGTGTTATTATTATTGTGAGCCTTATTAATTTTAGTAATGTTATATTACTATTATCGCTATATTAATTGCTGCTTTCATTATTCTAACTATAAACATTAATATTCTTATTAGTATAATTAATATTATCAGTACGTGAATAATTATTTTAATCATTATTATTTTGAAAAGTATTAAATTTTCTGGAATTCTTATGTTATTATTAGAACTGTAAAAATTCTTTGTAACTGGTATTATTAATATTATAACAGTTATTATTGTTATTATTAAAATATTGTTAAAAATATTATTCTCGGTGTTATTATTATAGTAAGCCTTATTAGTTTTAGTAATGTTATATTACTATTGTCGCTATACAAATTGCTGCTTTCATTTTTCTAACCATAATCATTAATATTCTTATTAGTATAATTAATATTATCAGTACGTTAATAATTATTTTATTCATTATTATTTTGAAAAGTTTTAAATTTTCTGGAACACTTATTTTATTATTAAACTGTAAAAATTCTTTGTAACTGATATTATTAATATTATAACAATTACTATTGTTATTACTAAAATATTGTTAATAAAATTATTCTTGATGTTATTGTTATAGTAAGCCTTATTAGTTTTAATAATGTTATATTACTATTGTCGCAATACAAATTACTGCTTTCGTTATTCTAACTATAATCATTAATATTATTATTAGTATACTTAATATTATCAGTACATGAATAATTATTTTAATCATTATTATTTTGAAAAGTATTAAATTTTCTGGAACACTTATGTTATTATTAGAACTGTAATAATTCTTTGTAACTGGTACTATTAATATTAAAACTGTTACTATTTTTATTACAAAAATATTGTTAATAAAATTATTCTCGGTGTTATTATTAAGTAAGCTTTAATAGTTTTATTAATGTTATATAACTATTGTCGCTATACAAATTGCTGCTTTCATTATTCTATCTATAATCATTTTTTATTCTTATTATTATACTTAATATTATCAGTACGTGAATAATTATTTTAATGACTATTAGTTTGAAAAGTATTAAATTTTCTGGAATTCTTATGTTATTATTAGAATTGTAAAAATTCTTTGTAACTGGTATTTTTAATATTATAACAGTTATTATTGTTATTACAAAAATATTGTTAACAAAATTATTCTCGATGTTATTATTATAGAAAGCCTCATTAGTTTTAGTAATGTTATATTAGTATTGTCGCTATAAAAATTGCTGCTCTCATTATTCTAACTATAATCATTAATATTATTATTAGTATGCTTAATATTATCAGTACGTGAATAATTATTTTAATCATTATTATTAAGAAAACTGCTAAGTTTTCTGGAATCCTTATGGTAGTATTAGAACGGTAAAAACTCTTGATTACTGGTATTATTAAAATTATAAAAATTACTCTATTAATTACTTAAATATTGTTAATAAAATTATTCTCGGTGTTATTATTATGGTAAGCCTTATTAGTTTTAGTAATGTTATATTAGTATTGTCGCTATAAAAATTGCGGCTCTCATTATTCTAACTATAATCATTAATATTCTTATTAGTATACTTAATATTATCAGTACGTGAATAATTATTTTATTCATTATTATTAAGAAAACCACTAAGTTTTCTAGAATCCTTATGGTAGTATTAGAACGGTAAAAATTCTTGATTACTGGTATTATTAAAATTATAAAAATTACTCTAGTAATTACTTAAATATTGTTAATAAAATTATTCTCGGTGTTATTATTATAGTAAGCCTTATTAGTTTTAGTAATGTTATATTAGTATTGTCGCTAAACAAATTGCTGCTCTCATTATTCTAACTATAATCATTAATATTCTTATTTGTATACTTAATATTATCAGTACGTGAATAATTATTTTAATCATTATTATTAAGAAAACTACTAAGTTTTCTGGAATCCTTATGGTAGTATTAGAACGGTAAAAATTCTTGATTACTGGTATTATTAAAATTATAAAAATTACTCTAGTAATTACTTAAATATTGTTAATAAAATTATTCTCGGTGTTATTATTATAGTAAGCCTTATTAGTTTTAATAATGTTATATTACTATTGTAGCTATACAAATTGCTGCTTTCATTATTCCAACCATAAACATTAATATTGTTATTAGTATACTTAATAATATCAGTACGGGAATAATTATTTTAGTCATTATTATTTTGAAAAGAATTAAATTTTATGGAATAATTATGTTATTATTAGAACTGCAAAAATTCTTTTTAACTGGTATTATTAATATTATAACAATTACTATTCTTATTACTAAAATATGGTTAATAAAATTATTCTCGGTGTTATTTTTATAGTAAGTATTATTAGTTTTAGTAATGTTATATTACTATTGTCGCTATACAAATTGCTGCTTTCATTATTCTAACTTTAATCATTGATATTCTTATGAGCATGCTTAATATTATTAGTACGTGAATAATCATTTTAGTCATTATTATTTTGAAAAGTATTAAATTTTCTGGAATTCTTATGTTATTATTAGAACTGTAAAAATTCTTTGTAACTGGTATTATTAATATTATAACAATTACTATTCTTATTACTAAAATATGGTTAATAAAATTATTCTCGGTGTTATTATTATAGTAAGCCTTATTAGTTTTAGTAATGTTATATTACTATTGTCGCTATATAAATTGCTGCTTTCATTATTCTAACTTTAATCATTAATATTTTTATTAGTATACTTAATATTATCAATACGGGAATAATTATTTTAATCATTATTATTTTGAAAAGAATTAAATTTTATGGAACAATTATGTTATTATTAGAACTGCAAAAATTATTTGTAACTGGTATTATTAATATTATAACAATTACTATTCTTATTACTAAAATATGGTTAATAAAATTATTCTCGGTGTTATTATTATAGTAAGCCTTATTTGTTTTAGTAATGTTATATTACTATTGTCGCTATACAAATTGCTGTTTTCACTATTTTAACTTTAATCATTAATATTCTTATTAGTATACTTAATATTATCAGTACATGAATAATTATTTTAATCATTATTATTTTGAAAAGAATTAAATTTTATGGAATAATTATGTTATTATTAGAACTGTAAAAATTCTTTATAACTGGTATTATTAATATTATTACAATTACTATTGTTATTTCTAAAATATTTTTAATAAAATTATTCTCGGTGTTATTATTATAGTAAGCCTTATTTGTTTTAGTAATGTTATATTACTATTGTCGCTATACAAATTGCTGTTTTCACTATTTTAACTTTAATTATTAATATTCTTATTAGTATACTTAATATTATCAGTACATGAATAATTATTTTAATCATTATTATTTTGAAAAGAATTAAATTTTATGGAATAATTATGTTATTATTAGAACTGTAAAAATTCTTTATAACTGGTATTATTAATATTATTACAATTACTATTGTTATTTCTAAAATATTTTTAATAAAATTATTCTCGGTGCTATTATTATAGTAAGCCTTTTAGTAATGTTATATTACTATTTTCGCTATACAAATTGCTGCTTTCATTATTCTAACTATAATCAATAATACTCTTATTAGTATACTTAATATTATCAGTACATGAATAATTATTTTAATCATTGTTATTTTGAAAAGTATTAAATTTTCTGGAATACTTATGTTATTATTAGAACTGTAAAAATTCTTTGTAACTGGGGTTATTAATATTATAACAATTACTATTCTTATTACTAAAAGATGGTTAATAAAATTATTCTCGGTGTTATTATTATAGTAAGCCTTATTAGTTTTAGTAATGTTATATTACTATTGTCGCTATACAAATTGCTGCTTTCATTATTCTAACTTTAATCATTAATATTCTTATTAGCATACTTAATATTATTAGTACGTGAATAACCATTTTAATCATTGTTATTTTGAAAAGTATTAAATTTTCTGGAATACTTATGTTATTATTAGAACTGTAAAAATTCTTTGTAACTGGTATTATTAATATTATAACACTTATTATTTTTCTTATTACTAAATTACTAAAATATTGTAAATTAAATTATTCTCTGTGTTATTATTATTGTGAGCCTTATTAATTTTAGTAATGTTATATTACTATTATCGCTATATAAATTGCTGCTTTCATTATTCTAACTATAAACATTAATATTCTTATTAGTATAATTAATATTATCAGTACGTGAATAATTATTTTAATCATTATTATTTTGAAAAGTATTAAATTTTCTGGAATTCTTATGTTATTATTAGAACTGTAAAAATTCTTTGTAACTGGTATTATTAATATTATAACAGTTATTATTGTTATTATTAAAATATTGTTAAAAAAATTATTCTCGGTGTTATTATTATAGTAAGCCTTATTAGTTTTAGTAATGTTATATTACTATTGTCGCTATACAAATTGCTGCTTTCATTTTTCTAACTATAATCATTAATATTCTTATTAGTATAATTAATATTATCAGTACGTGAATAATTATTTTAATCATTATTATTTTGAAAAGAATTAAATTTTCTGGAATAATTATGTTATTATTAGAACTATGAAAATTCTTTGTAACTGGTATTATTAATATTATAACAATTACTATTCTTATTACTAAAATATTGTTAAGAAAATTATTCTCGGTGTTATTATTATAGTAAGCCTTATTAATTTTAGTAATGTTATATTACTATTGTCACTACACAAATTGCTGCTTTCATTATTCTAACTATAATCATTAATATTCCTATTAGTATATTTAATATTATCAGTACGTTTATAATTATTTTAATGATTACTATTTTGAAAAGTATGGTTAATAAAATTATTCTCGGTGTTATTATTGTAGTAAGCCTTATTAGTTTTAGTAATGTTATATTACTATTGTCGCTATATAAATTGCTGCTTTCATTATTCTAACTTTAATCATTAATATTCCTATTAGTATACTTAATATTATCAGTACGTGAATAATTATTTTAATCATTATTATTTTGAAAAGTATTAAATTTTCTGGAACACTTATGTTATTATTAAACTGTAAAAATTCTTTGTAACTGGTATTACTAATATTATAACAGTTGCTATTGTTATTACTAAAATATGGTTAATAAAATTATTCTCGGTGTTATTATTATAGTAAGCCTTATTAGTTTTAGTAATGTTATATTACTATTGTCGCTATACAAATTACTGCTTTCATTATTCTAACTTTAATCATTAATATTCCTATTAGTATACTTAATATTATCAGTACGGGAATAATTATTTTAATCATTATTATTTTGAAAAGTATTAAATTTTCTGGAATACTTATGTTATCATTAGAACTGTAAAAATTCTTTGTAACTGGTATTATTAATATTATAACAATTACTATTCTTATTACTAAAATATTGTTAATAAAATTATTCTCGGTGTTATTATTATAGTAAGCCTTATTAGTTTTAATAATGTTATATTACTGTTGTCGCTATACAAATTGCTGCTTTCATTATTCCAACCATAAACATTAATATTGTTATTAGTATACTTAATATTATCAGTACGGGAATAATTATTTTAGTCATTATTATTTTGAAAAGAATTAAATTTTATGGAATAATTATGTTATTATTAGAACTGCAAAAATTCTTTTTAACTGGTATTATTAATATTATAACAATTACTATTCTTATTACTAAAATATGGTTAATAAAATTATTCTCGGTGTTATTATTATAGTAAGCCTTATTAGTTTTAGTAATGTTATATTACTATTGTCGCTATATAAATTGCTGCTTTCATTATTCTAACTTTAATCATTAATATTTTTATTAGTATACTTAATATTATCAGTACGGGAATAATTATTTTAGTCATTATTATTTTGAAAAGAATGAAATTTTATGGAATAATTATGTTATTATTAGAACTGCAAAAATTCTTTTTAACTGGTATTATTAATATTATAACAATTACTATTCTTATTACTAAAATATGGTTAATAAAATTATTCTCGGTGTTATTATTACAGTAAGCCTTATTAGTTTTAGTAATATTATATTACTATGGTCGCTATATAAATTGCTGCTTTCATTATTCTAACTTTAATCATTAATATTTTTATTAGTATACTTAATATTATCAGTACGGGAATAATTATTTTAATCTTTATTATTTTGTAAAGTGTTAAATTTTCTGGAACACTTATGTTATTATTAGAATTGTAAAAATTCTTTGTAACTGGTATTATTAATATTATAATAATTACTATTCTTATTACTAGAATATTGTAAATAAAATTATTCTCGGTGTTATTATTATAGTAAGCCTTATTAGTTTTGGTAATGTTATACTACTATTGTCGCTATACAAATTGCTGCTTTCATTATTCTATATATAATCATTAATATTCTTATTAGTATAATTAATATTATCAGTACGTGAATAATTATTTTAATCATTATTATTTTGAAAAGTTTTAAACTTTCTGGAACACTTATGTTATTATTAAACTGTAAAATTTCTTTGTAACTGGTATTATTAATATTATAACAATTACTATTGTTATTACTAAAATATTGTTAATAAAATTATTCTTGATGTTATTGTTATAGTAAGCCTTATTAGTTTTAATAATGTTATATTACTATTGTTCCGATACAAATTGCTGCTTTCGTTATTCTAACTATAAACATTAATATTGTTATCAGTATATTTAATATTATCAGTACGGGAATAATTATTTTAATCTTTATTATTTTGTAAAGTATTAAATTTTCTGGAACATGTATGTTATTATTAGAACTGTAAAAATTCTTTGTAACTGGTATTATTAATATTATAACAGTTACTATTCTTATTACTAAAATATTGTTAATAAAATTATTCTCGGGGTTATTATTATAGTAAGCCTTATTAGTTTTAGTAATGTTATATTACTATTGTCGCTATACAAATTGCTGTTTTCATTATTCTAACTTTAATCATTAATATTCTTAATAGTATACTTAATATTATCAATATATGTATAATTATTTTAATCATTATTATTTTGAAAAGTGTTAAATTTTCTGGAATACTTATGTTATTATTAGAACAGTAAAAATTCTTTGTAACTGGTATTATTAATATTATAACAATTACTTTTCTTATTACTAAAATATTGTTAATAAAATTATTCTCGATGTTATTATTATAGTAAGCCTTATTAATTTTAGTAAAGTTATATTACTGTGGTCGTTATACAAATTGCTGCTTTCATTATTCTAACTATAATCATTAATATTCCTATTAGTATGCTTAATATTATCAGTACGTGAATAATTATTTTAATCACTATTATTTTGAAAAGTATTAAATTTTCTGGAACACTTATGTTATTATTAAACTTTGAAAATTCTTTGTAACTGGTATTACTAATATTATAACAGTTGCTATTGTTATTACTAAAATATTGTTAATAAAATCAGTCTCGGGGTTATTATTATAGTAAGCCTTATTTCTTTTAGTAATGTTATATTACTATTGTCGCTATACAAATTGCTGCTTTCATTATTCTAACTATAATCATTAATATTCCTATTAGTATGCTTAATATTATCAGTACGTGACTAATTATTTTAATCATTATTATTTTGAAAAGTGTTAAATTTTCTGGAATACTTATGTTATTATTAAACTGTAAAAATTCTTTGTAACTGGTATTATTAATATTATAACAATTACTATTGTTACTACTAAAATATTGTTAATAAAATTATTCTCGATGTTATTATTATAGTAAGCCTTATTAGTTTTAATAATGTTGTATCACTATTGTCGCTATACAAATTGCTGCTTTCATTATTCCAACCATAAACATTAATATTGTTATTAGTATATTTAATATAATCAGTACGGGAATAATTATTTTAATCATTATTATTTTGAAAAGAATTAAATTTTATGGAATAATTATGTTATTATTAGAACTGCAAAAATTCTTTTTAACTGGTATTATTAATTTTATAACAATTACTATTCTTATTACTAAAATATGGTTAATAAAATTATTCTCGGTGTTATTATTATAGTAAGCCTTATTAGTTTTAGTAATGTTATATTACTATTGTCGCTATACAAATTGCTGCTTTCATTATTCTAACTATAATCATTAATATTCCTATTAGTATACTTCATATTATCAGTACGTGAATAATTATTTTAATCATTATTATTTTGAAAAGTATTAAATTTCCTGGAATTCTTATGTTATTATTAGAACTGTAAAAATTCTTTGTAATTGGTATTATTAATATTAAAACAGTTACTTTTTCTATTACAAAAATATTGTTATTAAAATTATTCTCGGTGTTATTATTATAGTAAGTCTTATTAGTTTTAGTAATGTTATATTACTATTGTCGCTATACAAATTGCTGCTTCTATTATTCTAACTATAATCATTAATATTCCTATTAGTATACTTAATATTATCAGTACGTGAATAATTATTTTAATTATTATTATTTTGAAAAGTATTAAATTTCCTGGAATTCTTATGTTATTATTAGAACTGTAAAAATTCTTTGTAACTGGTATTATTAATATTATAACAGTTACTATTGTTATTACTAAAATATAGTAAATAAAATTATTCTCGGGGTTATTATTATAGTAAGCCTTATTAGTTTTATTAATGTCATATAACTATTGTCGCTATACAAATTGCTGCTTTCATTATTCTATCTATAATCATTAATATTCTTATTATTATACTTAATATTATCAGTACGTGAATAATTATTTTAATGATTATTATTTTAAAAAGTATTAAATTTTCTGGAATTCTTATGTTATTATTAGAATTGTAAAAATTCTTTGTAACTGGTATTATTAATATTATAACAGTTATTATTGTTATTACTAAAATATTGTTAACAAAATTATTCTCGATGTTATTATTATAGAAAGCCTCATTAGTTTTAGTAATGTTATATTACTATTGTCGCTATACAAATTGCTGCTTTCACTATTCTATCTATAATCATTAATATTCTTATTAGTATACTTAATATTATCAGTACGTGAATAATTATTTTAATCATTATTATTTTGAAAAGCATTAAATTTTCTAGAATTCTTATGTTATTATTAAAGTGTGAAAATTCGTTGTAACTGGTATTATTAATATTATAACAATTGCTATTGTTATTACTTAAATATTGTTAATAAAATCATTCTCGGTGTTATTATTATAGTAAGCCTTATTAGTTTTAGTAATGTTATATTACTATTGTCGCTATACAAATTGCTGCTTCTATTATTCTAACTATAATCAATAATATTCTTATTAGTATACTTAATATAATCATTACTTGAATAATTATTTTAATGATTATTATTTTGAAAATTATTAAATTTTCTGGAATTCTTATGTTATTATTAGAACTGTAAAAATTCTTTGTAACGGGTTTTATTAATATTAAACAATTACTATTGTTATTACTAAAATATTGTTAATAAAATTATTCTCAATGTTATTGTTATAGTAAGCCTTATTAGTTTTAATAATGTTATATTACTATTGTTCCGACATAAATTGCTACTTTTGTTATTCTAACTATAAACATTAATATTGTTATTAGTATATTTAATATTATCAGTAAGGGAATAATTATTTTAATCATTATTATTTTGAAAAGAATTAAATTTTATTGAATAGTTATGTTATTATTGTTATTATCAGAACTGTAAATATTCTTTGTAACTGGTATTATTAATATTATAACAATTACTATTCTTATTAATAAAATATTTATAAATATATATATGTAAAAATTCTTTGTAACTGGTATTATTAATATTATAACAATTACTATTCTTATTACTAAAATATTGTTAATAAAATTATTCTCGGGGATATTATTATAGTAAGCCTTATTAGTTTTAGTAATGTTATATTACTATTGTCGCTATACAAATTGCTGTTTTCATTATTCTAACTTTAATCATTAATATTCTTATTAGTATACTTAATATTATCAATACATGTATAATTATTTTAATGATTATTATTTTAAAAAGTATTAAATTTTCTGGAATTCTTATGTTATTATTAGAATTGTAAAAATTCTTTGTAACTGGTATTATTAATATTATAACAATTACTTTTCTTATTACTAAAATATTGTTAATAAAATTATTCTCGATGTTATTATTATAGTAAGCCTTATTAATTTTAGTAAAGTTATATTACTGTGGTCGTTATACAAATTGCTGCTTTCATTATTCTAACTATAATCATTAATATTCCTATTAGTATGCTTAATATTATCAGTACGTGAATAATTATTTTAATCACTATTATTTTGAAAAGTATTAAATTTTCTGGAACACTTATGTTATTATTAAACTTTGAAAATTCTTTGTAACTGGTATTACTAATATTATAACAGTTGCTATTGTTATTACTAAAATATTGTTAATAAAATCAGTCTCGGGGTTATTATTATAGTAAGCCTTATTTGTTTTAATAATGTTGTATCACTATTGTCGCTATACAAATTGCTGCTTTCATTATTCCAACCATAAACATTAATATTGTTATTAGTATATTTAATATAATCAGTACGGGAATAATTATTTTAATCATTAGTATTTTGAAAAGAATTAAATTTTATGGAATAATTATGTTATTATTAGAACTGTAAAAATTCTTTGTAACTGGTACTATTAATATTAAAACTGTTACTATTTTTATTACAAAAATATTGTTAATAAAATTATTCTCGGTGTTATTATTAAGTAAGCCTTATTAGTTTTGGTAATGTTATATTACTATCGTCGCTATACAAATTGCTTCTTTCATTATTCTATATATAATCATTAATATTCTTATTAGTATAATTAATATTATCAGTACGTGAATAATTATTTTAATCATTAGTATTTTGTAAAGCATTAAATTTTCTGGAACACTTATGTTATTATTAAACTGTAAAAATTCTTTTTAACTGGTATTATTAATATTATAACAATTACTATTGTTATTACTAAAATAAAAATATTGTTAATAAAATTATTCTCGATGTTATTGTTATAGTAAGCCTTATTAGTTTTAATAATGTTATATTACTATTGTTCCGATACAAATTGCTGCTTTCGTTATTCTAACTATAAACATTAATATTGTTATTAGTATATTTAATATTATCAGAATTAAATTTTATGGAATAATTATGCTATTATTAGAAATGTTAAAATTCTTTGTAACTGGTATTATT
>CATOTN010001086.1:0-22094 GCA_951812935.1 Hermaeophaga mercurialis
AGTTAGAATAATGAGAGCAGCAATTTTTATAGCGACAATACTAATATAACATTACTAAAACTAATAAGGCTTACTATAATAATAACACCGAGAATAATTTTATTAACAATATTTAAGTAATTACTAGAGTAATTTTTATAATTTTAATAATACCTATAAGCAAGAATTTTTACAGTTCTAAAAATACCATAAGGATTCCCGAAAACTTAGTAGTTTTCTTAATAATAATGATTAAAATAATTATTAACGTACTGATAATATTAAGTATACTAATAAGAATATTAATGATTATAGTTAGAATAATGAGAGCAGCAATTATTATAGCGACAATACTAATATAACATTACTAAAATTAATAAGGCTTACTATAATAATAACACCGAGAATAATTTTATTAACAATATTTAAGTAATTACTAGAGTAATTTTTATAATTTTAATAATACCTATAAGCAAGAATTTTTACAGTTCTAAAATACCATAAGGATTCCCGAAAACTTAGTAGTTTTCTTAATAATAATGATTAAAATAATTATTAACGTACTGATAATATTAAGTATACTAATAAGAATATTAATGATTATAGTTAGAATAATGAGAGCAGCAATTATTATAGCGACAATACTAATATAACATTACTAAAAATAATAAGGCTTACTATAATAATAACATCCAGAATAATTTTATTAAAAATATTTAAGTTATTACTAGAGTAATTTTTATAATTTTAATAATACCAATAAGCAAGAATTTTTTCAGTTCTAAAAATTCCATAAGGATTCCCGAAAACTTAGTAGTTTTCTTAATAATAATGATTAAAATAATTATTCACGTACTGATAATATTAAGTATACTAATAAGAATATTAATGATTATAGTTAGAATAATGAGAGCAGCAATTTTTATAGCGACAATACTAATATAACATTACTAAAACTAATAAGGCTTACTATAATAATACACGGAGAATAATTTTATTAACAATATTTAAGTAATTATTAGAGTAATTTTTATAATTTTAATAATACCAATAAGCATGAATTTTTACAGTTCTAAAAATACCATAAGGATTCCCGAAAACTTAGTAGTTTTCTTAATAATAATGATTAAAATAATTATTCACGTACTGATAATATTAAGTATACTAATAAGAATATTAATGATTATAGTTAGAATAATGAGAGCAGCAATTTTTATAGCGACAATACTAATATAACATTACTAAAACTAATAAGGCTTACTATAATAATAACAACACCGAAAATAATTTTATTAACAATATTTAAGTAATTACTAGAGTAATTTTTATAATTTTAATAATACCAATAAGCAAGAATTTTTACAGTTCTAAAAATACCATAAGGATTCCCGAAAACTTAGTAGTTTTCTTAATAATAATGATTAAAATAATTATTCGCGTACTGATAATATTAAGTATACTAATAAGAATATTAATGATTATAGTTAGAATAATGAGAGCAGCAATTTTTATAGCGACAATACTAATATAACATTACTAAAACTAATAAGGCTTACTATAATAATAACACCGAGAATAATTTTATTAACAATATTTAAGTAATTACTAGAGTAATTTTTATAATTTTAATAATACCTATAAGCAAGAATTTTTACAGTTCTAAAAATACCATAAGGATTCCCGAAAACTTAGTAGTTTTCTTAATAATAATGATTAAAATAATTATTAACGTACTGATAATATTAAGTATACTAATAAGAATATTAATGATTATAGTTAGAATAATGAGAGCAGCAATTATTATAGCGACAATACTAATATAACATTACTAAAATTAATAAGGCTTACTATAATAATAACACCGAGAATAATTTTATTAACAATATTTAAGTAATTACTAGAGTAATTTTTATAATTTTAATAATACCAATAAGCAAGAATTTTTACAGTTCTAAAAATACCATAAGGATTCCCGAAAACTTAGTAGTTTTCTTAATAATAATGATTAAAATAATTATTCGCGTACTGATAATATTAAGTATACTAATAAGAATATTAATGATTATAGTTAGAATAATGAGAGCAGCAATTTTTATAGCGACAATACTAATATAACATTACTAAAACTAATAAGGCTTACTATAATAATAACACCGAGAATAATTTTATTAACAATATTTAAGTAATTACTAGAGTAATTTTTATAATTTTAATAATACCTATAAGCAAGAATTTTTACAGTTCTAAAAATACCATAAGGATTCCCGAAAACTTAGTAGTTTTCTTAATAATAATGATTAAAATAATTATTAACGTACTGATAATATTAAGTATACTAATAAGAATATTAATGATTATAGTTAGAATAATGAGAGCAGCAATTATTATAGCGACAATACTAATATAACGTTACTAAAATTAATAAGGCTTACTATAATAATAACACCGAGAATAATTTTATTAACAATATTTAAGTAATTACTAGAGTAATTTTTATAATTTTAATAATACCTATAAGCAAGAATTTTTACAGTTCTAAAAATACCATAAGGATTCCCGAAAACTTAGTAGTTTTCTTAATAATAATGATTAAAATAATTATTAACGTACTGATAATATTAAGTATACTAATAAGAATATTAATGATTATAGTTAGAATAATGAGAGCAGCAATTATTATAGCGACAATACTAATATAACATTACTAAAATTAATAAGGCTTACTATAATAATAACACCGAGAATAATTTTATTAAAAATATTTAAGTTATTACTAGAGTAATTTTTATAATTTTAATAATACCAATAAGCAAGAATTTTTTCAGTTCTAAAAATTCCATAAGGATTCCCGAAAACTTAGTAGTTTTCTTAATAATAATGATTAAAATAATTATTCACGTACTGATAATATTAAGTATACTAATAAGAATATTAATGTTTATAGTTAGAATAATGAGAGCAGCAATTTTTATAGCGACAATACTAATATAACATTACTAAAAATAATAAGGCTTACTATAATAATAACATCCAGAATAATTTTATTAAAAATATTTAAGTTATTACTAGAGTAATTTTTATAATTTTAATAATACCAATAAGCAAGAATTTTTTCAGTTCTAAAAATTCCATAAGGATTCCCGAAAACTTAGTAGTTTTCTTAATAATAATGATTAAAATAATTATTCACGTACTGATAATATTAAGTATACTAATAAGAATATTAATGATTATAGTTAGAATAATGAGAGCAGCAATTTTTATAGCGACAATACTAATATAACATTACTAAAACTAATAAGGCTTACTATAATAATACACGGAGAATAATTTTATTAACAATATTTAAGTAATTATTAGAGTAATTTTTATAATTTTAATAATACCAATAAGCATGAATTTTTACAGTTCTAAAAATACCATAAGGATTCCCGAAAACTTAGTAGTTTTCTTAATAATAATGATTAAAATAATTATTCACGTACTGATAATATTAAGTATACTAATAAGAATATTAATGTTTATAGTTAGAATAATGAGAGCAGCAATTTTTATAGCGACAATACTAATATAACATTACTAAAAATAATAAGGCTTACTATAATAATAACATCCAGAATAATTTTATTAACAATATTTAAGTAATTACAAGAGTAATTTTTATAATTTTAATAATACCAATAAGCAAGAATTTTTACAGTTCTAAAAATACCTTAAGGATTCCCGAAAACTTAGTAGTTTTCTTAATAATAATGATTAAAATAATTATTCACGTACTGATAATATTAAGTATACTAATAAGAATATTAATGATTATAGTTAGAATAATGAGAGCAGCAATTTTTATAGCGACAATACTAATATAACATTACTAAAACTAATAAGGCTTACTATAATAATAACACCCAGAATAATTTTATTAACAATATTTAAGTAATTACAAGAGTAATTTTTATAATTTTAATAATACCAATAAGCAAGAATTTTTACAGTTCTAAAAATACCATAAGGATTCCCGAAAACTTAGTAGTTTTCTTAATAATAATGATTAAAATAATTATTCACGTACTGATAATATTAAGTATACTAATAAGAATATTAATGATTATAGTTAGAATAAAGAGAGCAGCAATTTTTATAGCGACAATACTAATATAACATTACTAAAACTAATAAGGCTTACTATAATAATAACACCGAAAATAATTTTATTAACAATATTTAAGTAATTACTAGAGTAATTTTTATAATTTTAATAATACCAATAAGCAAGAATTTTTACAGTTCTAAAAATGCCATAAGGATTCCAGAAAACTTAGTGGTTTTCTTAATAATAATGATTAAAATAATTATTCACGTACTGATAATATTAAGTATACTAATAAGAATATTAATGATTATAGTTAGAATAATGAGAGCAGCAATTATTATAGCGACAATACTAATATAACATTACTAAAATTAATAAGGCTTACTATAATAATAACACCGAGAATAATTTTATTAACAATATTTAAGTAATTACTAGAGTAATTTTTATAATTTTAATAATACCAATAAGCAAGAATTTTTACAGTTCTAAAAATGCCATAAGGATTCCAGAAAACTTAGTGGTTTTCTTAATAATAATGATTAAAATAATTATTCACGTACTGATAATATTAAGTATACTAATAAGAATATTAATGATTATAGTTAGAATAATGAGAGCAGCAATTATTATAGCGACAATACTAATATAACATTACTAAAACTAATAAGGCTTACTATAATAATAATACCGAGAATAATTTTATTAACAATATTTAAGTAATTACAAGAGTAATTTTTATAATTTTAATAATTCCAATAAGCAAGAATTTTTACAGTTATAAAAATACCATAAGGATTCCCGAAAACTTAGTAGTTTTCTTAATAAAAATGATTAAAATAATTATTCACGTACTGATAATATTAAGTATACTAATAAGAATATTAATGATTATAGTTAGAATAATGAGAGCAGCAATTTTTATAGCGACAATACTAATATAACATTACTAAAACTAATAAGGCTTACTATAATAATAACACCGAGAATAATTTTATTAACAATATTTAAGTAATTACTAGAGTAATTTTTATAATTTTAATAATACCAATAAGCATGAATTTTTACAGTTCTAAAAATACCATAAGGATTCCCGAAAACTTAGTAGTTTTCTTAATAATAATGATTAAAATAATAATTCACGTACTGATAATATTAAGTATACTAATAAGAATATTAATGTTTATAGTTAGAATAATGAGAGCAGCAATTTTTATAGCGACAATACTAATATAACATTACTAAAAATAATAAGGCTTACTATAATAATAACATCCAGAATAATTTTATTAACAATATTTAAGTAATTACAAGAGTAATTTTTATAATTTTAATAATACCAATAAGCAAGAATTTTTACAGTTCTAAAAATACCATAAGGATTCCCGAAAACTTAGTAGTTTTCTTAATAATAATGATTAAAATAATTATTCACGTACTGATAATATTAAGTATACTAATAAGAATATTAATGATTATAGTTAGAATAATGAGAGCAGCAATTTTTATAGCGACAATACTAATATAACATTACTAAAACTAATAAGGCTTACTATAATAATAACACCGAAAATAATTTTATTAACAATATTTAAGTAATTACTAGAGTAATTTTTATAATTTTAATAATACCAATAAGCAAGAATTTTTACAGTTCTAAAAATGCCATAAGGATTCCAGAAAACTTAGTGGTTTTCTTAATAATAATGATTAAAATAATTATTCATGTACTGATAATATTAAGTATACTAATAAGAATATTAATGATTATAGTTAGAATAATGAGAGCAGCAATTATTATAGCGACAATACTAATATAACATTACTAAAATTAATAAGGCTTACTATAATAATAACACCGAGAATAATTTTATTAACAATATTTAAGTAATTACTAGAGTAATTTTTATAATTTTAATAATACCAATAAGCAAGAATTTTTACAGTTCTAAAAATGCCATAAGGATTCCAGAAAACTTAGTGGTTTTCTTAATAATAATGATTAAAATAATTATTCACGTACTGATAATATTAAGTATACTAATAAGAATATTAATGATTATAGTTAGAATAATGAGAGCAGCAATTATTATAGCGACAATACTAATATAACATTACTAAAACTAATAAGGCTTACTATAATAATAACACCGAGAATAATTTTATTAACAATATTTATGTAATTACAAGAGTAATTTTTATAATTTTAATAATACCAATAAGCAAGAATTTTTACAGTTCTAAAAATACCATAAGGATTCCCGAAAACTTAGTAGTTTTCTTAATAATAATGATTAAAATAATTATTCACGTACTGATAATATTAAGTATACTAATAAGAATATTAATGATTATAGTTAGAATAATGAGAGCAGCAATTTTTATAGCGACAATACTAATATAACATTACTAAAACTAATAAGGCTTACTATAATAATAACACCCAGAATAATTTTATTAACAATATTTAAGTAATTACAAGAGTAATTTTTATAATTTTAATAATACCAATAAGCAAGAATTTTTACAGTTCTAAAAATACCATAAGGATTCCCGAAAACTTAGTAGTTTTCTTAATAATAATGATTAAAATAATTATTCACGTACTGATAATATTAAGTATACTAATAAGAATATTAATGATTATAGTTAGAATAATGAGAACAGCAATTTTTATAGCGACAATACTAATACAACATTACTAAAACTAATAAGGCTTACTATAATAATAACACCGAGAATAATTTTATTAACAATATTTATGTAATTACAAGAGTAATTTTTATAATTTTAATAATACCAATAAGCAAGAATTTTTACAGTTCTAAAAATACCATAAGGATTCCCGAAAACTTAGTAGTTTTCTTAATAATAATGATTAAAATAATTATTCACGTACTGATAATATTAAGTATACTAATAAGAATATTAATGATTATAGTTAGAATAATGAGAGCAGCAATTTTTATAGCGACAATACTAATATAACATTACTAAAACTAATAAGGCTTACTATAATAATAACACCCAGAATAATTTTATTAACAATATTTAAGTAATTACAAGAGTAATTTTTATAATTTTAATAATACCAATAAGCAAGAATTTTTACAGTTCTAAAAATACCATAAGGATTCCCGAAAACTTAGTAGTTATCTTAATAATAATGATTAAAATAATTATTCACGTACTGATAATATTAAGTATACTAATAAGAATATTAATGATTATAGTTAGAATATTGAGAGCAGCAATTTTTATAGCGACAATACTAATATAACATTACTAAAACTAATAAGGCTTACTATAATAATAACACCGAAAATAATTTTATTAACAATATTTAAGTAATTACTAGAGTAATTTTTATAATTTTAATAATACCAATAAGCAAGAATTTTTAGTTCTAAAAATGCCATAAGGATTCCAGAAAACTTAGTGGTTTTCTTAATAATAATGATTAAAATAATTATTCACGTACTGATAATATTAAGTATACTAATAAGAATATTAATGATTATAGTTAGAATAATGAGAGCAGCAATTTTTATAGCGACAATACTAATATAACATTACTAAAACTAATAAGGCTTACTATAATAATAACACCGAGAATGATTTTATTAACAATATTTAAGTAATTACTAGAGTAATTTTTATAATTTTAATAATACCAATAAGCAAGAATTTTTACAGTTCTAAAAATGCCATAAGGATTCCAGAAAACTTAGTGGTTTTCTTAATAATAATGATTAAAATAATTATTCATGTACTGATAATATTAAGTATACTAATAAGAATATTAATGATTATAGTTAGAATAATGAGAGCAGCAATTATTATAGCGACAATACTAATATAACATTACTAAAATTAATAAGGCTTACTATAATAATAACACCGAGAATAATTTTATTAACAATATTTAAGTAATTACTAGAGTAATTTTTATAATTTTAATAATACCAATAAGCAAGAATTTTTACAGTTCTAAAAATGCCATAAGGATTCCAGAAAACTTAGTGGTTTTCTTAATAATAATGATTAAAATAATTATTCACGTACTGATAATATTAAGTATACTAATAAGAATATTAATGATTATAGTTAGAATAATGAGAGCAGCAATTATTATAGCGACAATACTAATATAACATTACTAAAAATAATAAGGCTTACTATAATAATAACATCCAGAATAATTTTATTAACAATATTTAAGTAATTACAAGAGTAATTTTTATAATTTTAATAATACCAATAAGCAAGAATTTTTACAGTTCTAAAAATACCATAAGGATTCCCGAAAACTTAGTAGTTTTCTTAATAATAATGATTAAAATAATTATTCACGTACTGATAATATTAAGTATACTAATAAGAATATTAATGATTATAGTTAGAATAATGAGAGCAGCAATTTTTATAGCGACAATACTAATATAACATTACTAAAACTAATAAGGCTTACTATAATAATAACACCGAAAATAATTTTATTAACAATATTTAAGTAATTACTAGAGTAATTTTTATAATTTTAATAATACCAATAAGCAAGAATTTTTACAGTTCTAAAAATGCCATAAGGATTCCAGAAAACTTAGTGGTTTTCTTAATAATAATGATTAAAATAATTATTCATGTACTGATAATATTAAGTATACTAATAAGAATATTAATGATTATAGTTAGAATAATGAGAGCAGCAATTATTATAGCGACAATACTAATATAACATTACTAAAATTAATAAGGCTTACTATAATAATAACACCGAGAATAATTTTATTAACAATATTTAAGTAATTACTAGAGTAATTTTTATAATTTTAATAATACCAATAAGCAAGAATTTTTACAGTTCTAAAAATGCCATAAGGATTCCAGAAAACTTAGTGGTTTTCTTAATAATAATGATTAAAATAATTATTCACGTACTGATAATATTAAGTATACTAATAAGAATATTAATGATTATAGTTAGAATAATGAGAGCAGCAATTATTATAGCGACAATACTAATATAACATTACTAAAACTAATAAGGCTTACTATAATAATAACACCGAGAATAATTTTATTAACAATATTTATGTAATTACAAGAGTAATTTTTATAATTTTAATAATACCAATAAGCAAGAATTTTTACAGTTCTAAAAATACCATAAGGATTCCCGAAAACTTAGTAGTTTTCTTAATAATAATGATTAAAATAATTATTCACGTACTGATAATATTAAGTATACTAATAAGAATATTAATGATTATAGTTAGAATAATGAGAGCAGCAATTTTTATAGCGACAATACTAATATAACATTACTAAAACTAATAAGGCTTACTATAATAATAACACCCAGAATAATTTTATTAACAATATTTAAGTAATTACAAGAGTAATTTTTATAATTTTAATAATACCAATAAGCAAGAATTTTTACAGTTCTAAAAATACCATAAGGATTCCCGAAAACTTAGTAGTTATCTTAATAATAATGATTAAAATAATTATTCACGTACTGATAATATTAAGTATACTAATAAGAATATTAATGATTATAGTTAGAATAATGAGAGCAGCAATTTTTATAGCGACAATACTAATATAACATTACTAAAACTAATAAGGCTTACTATAATAATAACACCGAAAATAATTTTATTAACAATATTTAAGTAATTACTAGAGTAATTTTTATAATTTTAATAATACCAATAAGCAAGAATTTTTACAGTTCTAAAAATGCCATAAGGATTCCAGAAAACTTAGTGGTTTTCTTAATAATAATGATTAAAATAATTATTCACGTACTGATAATATTAAGTATACTAATAAGAATATTAATGATTATAGTTAGAATAATGAGAGCAGCAATTTTTATAGCGACAATACTAATATAACATTACTAAAACTAATAAGGCTTACTATAATAATAACACCGAGAATAATTTTATTAACAATATTTAAGTAATTACTAGAGTAATTTTTATAATTTTAATAATACCTATAAGCAAGAATTTTTACAGTTCTAAAAATACCATAAGGATTCCCGAAAACTTAGTAGTTTTCTTAATAAAAATGATTAAAATAAAAATTCACGTACTGATAATATTAAGTATACTAATAAGAATATTAATGATTATAGTTAGAATAATGAGAGCAGCAATTTTTATAGCGACAATACTAATATAACATTACTAAAACTAATAAGGCTTACTATAATAATAACACCGAGAATAATTTTATTAACAATATTTAAGTAATTACTAGAGTAATTTTTATAATTTTAACAATACCAATAAGCATGAATTTTTACAGTTCTAAAAATACCATAAGGATTCCCGAAAACTTAGTAGTTTTCTTAATAATAATGATTAAAATAATAATTCACGTACTGATAATATTAAGTATACTAATAAGAATATTAATGTTTATAGTTAGAATAATGAGAGCAGCAATTTTTATAGCGACAATACTAATATAACATTACTAAAAATAATAAGGCTTACTATAATAATAACATCCAGAATAATTTTATTAACAATATTTAAGTAATTACAAGAGTAATTTTTATAATTTTAATAATACCAATAAGCAAGAATTTTTACAGTTCTAAAAATGCCATAAGGATTCCAGAAAACTTAGTAGTTTTCTTAATAATAATGATTAAAATAATTATTCACGTCCTGATAATATTAAGTATACTAATAAGAATATTAATGATTATAGTTAGAATAATGAGAGCAGCAATTTTTATAGCGACAATACTAATATAACATTACTAAAACTAATAAGGCTTACTATAATAATAACACCGAAAATAATTTTATTAACAATATTTAAGTAATTACTAGAGTAATTTTTATAATTTTAATAATACCAATAAGCAAGAATTTTTACAGTTCTAAAAATACCATAAGGATTCCAGAAAACTTAGTAGTTTTCTTAATAATAATGATTAAAATAATTATTCACGTACTGATAATATTAAGTATACTAATAAGAATATTAATGATTATAGTTAGAATAATGAGAACAGCAATTTTTATAGCGACAATACTAATATAACATTACTAAAACTAATAAGGCTTACTATAATAATTACACCGAGAATAATTTTATTAAAAATATTTAAGTTATTACTAGAGTAATTTTTATAATTTTAATAATACCAATAAGCAAGAATTTTTTCAGTTCTAAAAATTCCATAAGGATTCCCGAAAACTTAGCAGTTTTCTTAATAATAATGATTAAAATAATTATTCACGTACTGATAATATTAAGTATACTAATAAGAATATTAATGATTACAGTTAGAATAATGAGAGCAGCAATTTTTATAGCGACAATACTAATATAACATTACTAAAACTAATAAGGCTTGCTATAATAATAACACCGAGAATAATTTTATTAACAATATTTAAGTAATTACTAGAGTAATTTTTATAATTTTAATAATTCCAATAAGCAAGAATTTTTACAGTTATAAAAATACCATAAGGATTCCCGAAAACTTAGTAGTTTTCTTAATAAAAATGATTAAAATAATTATTCACGTACTGATAATATTAAGTATACTAATAAGAATATTAATGATTATAGTTAGAATAATGAGAGCAGCAATTTTTATAGCGACAATACTAATATAACATTACTAAAACTAATAAGGCTTACTATAATAATAACACCGAGAATAATTTTATTAACAATATTTAAGTAATTACTAGAGTAATTTTTATAATTTTAATAATTCCAATAAGCAAGAATTTTTACAGTTATAAAAATACCATAAGGATTCCCGAAAACTTAGTAGTTTTCTTAATAAAAATGATTAAAATAATTATTCACGTACTGTTAATATTAAGTATACTAATAAGAATATTAATGATTATAGTTAGAATAAAGAGAGCAGCAATTTTTATAGCGACAATACTAATATAACATTACTAAAACTAATAAGGCTTACTATAATAATAACACCGAGAATAATTTTATTAACAATATTTAAGTAATTACTAGAGTAATTTTTATAATTTTAATAATACCAATAAGCAAGAATTTTTACAGTTCTAAAAATACCATAAAGATTCCCGAAAACTTAGTAGTTTTCTTAATAATAATGATTAAAATAATTTTTCACGTACTGATAATATTAAGTATACTAATAAGAATATTAATGATTATAGTTAGAATAATGAGAGCCGCAATTTTTATAGCGACAATACTAATATAACATTACTAAAATTAATAAGGCTTACTATAATAATAACACCCAGAATAATTTTATTAACAATATTTAAGTAATTACTAGAGTAATTTTTATAATTTTAATAATACCAATAAGCAAGAATTTTTACAGTTCTAAAAATACCATAAGGATTCCAGAAAACTTAGTAGTTTTCTTAATAATAATGATTAAAATAATTATTCACGTACTGATAATATTAAGTATACTAATAAGAATATTAATGATTATAGTTAGAATAATGAGAACAGCAATTTTTATAGCGACAATACTAATACAACATTACTAAAACTAATAAGGCTTACTATAATAATAACACCAAGAATAATTTTATTAACAATATTTAAGTAATTACTAGAGTAATTTTTATAATTTTAATAATACCAATAAGCAAGAATTTTTACAGTTCTAAAAATACCATAAGGATTCCCGAAAACTTAGTAGTTTTCTTAATAATAATGATTAAAATAATTATTCACGTACTGATAATATTAAGTATACTAATAAGAATATTAATGATTATAGTTAGAATAATGAGAGCCGCAATTTTTATAGCGACAATACTAATATAACATTACTAAAACTAATAAGGCTTACTATAATAATAACACCGAGAATAATTTTATTAACAATATTTAAGTAATTACTAGAGTAATTTTTATAATTTTAATAATACCTATAAGCAAGAATTTTTACAGTTCTAAAAATACCATAAGGATTCCCGAAAACTTAGTAGTTTTCTTAATAATAATGATTAAAATAATTATTCACGTACTGATAATATTAAGTATACTAATAAGAATATTAATGATTATAGTTAGAATAATGAGAGCAGCAATTTTTATAGCGACAATACTAATATAACATTACTAAAACTAATAAGGCTTACTATAATAATAACACCGAAAATAATTTTATTAACAATATTTAAGTAATTACTAGAGTAATTTTTATAATTTTAATAATACCAATAAGCAAGAATTTTTACAGTTCTAAAAATACCATAAGGATTCCCGAAAACTTAGTAGTTTTCTTAATAATAATGATTAAAATAATTATTCACGTACTGATAATATTAAGTATACTAATAAGAATATTAATGATTATAGTTAGAATAATGAGAGCCGCAATTTTTATAGCGACAATACTAATATAACATTACTAAAATTAATAAGGCTTACTATAATAATAACACCCAGAATAATTTTATTAACAATATTTAAGTAATTACTAGAGTAATTTTTATAATTTTAATAATACCAATAAGCAAGAATTTTTACAGTTCTAAAAATACCATAAGGATTCCAGAAAACTTAGTAGTTTTCTTAATAATAATGATTAAAATAATTATTCACGTACTGATAATATTAAGTATACTAATAAGAATATTAATGATTATAGTTAGAATAATGAGAACAGCAATTTTTATAGCGACAATACTAATACAACATTACTAAAACTAATAAGGCTTACTATAATAATAACACCAAGAATAATTTTATTAACAATATTTAAGTAATTACTAGAGTAATTTTTATAATTTTAATAATACCAATAAGCAAGAATTTTTACAGTTCTAAAAATACCATAAGGATTCCCGAAAACTTAGTAGTTTTCTTAATAATAATGATTAAAATAATTATTCACGTACTGATAATATTAAGTATACTAATAAGAATATTAATGATTATAGTTAGAATAATGAGAGCCGCAATTTTTATAGCGACAATACTAATATAACATTACTAAAACTAATAAGGCTTACTATAATAATAACACCGAGAATAATTTTATTAACAATATTTAAGTAATTACTAGAGTAATTTTTATAATTTTAATAATACCTATAAGCAAGAATTTTTACAGTTCTAAAAATACCATAAGGATTCCCGAAAACTTAGTAGTTTTCTTAATAATAATGATTAAAATAATTATTCACGTACTGATAATATTAAGTATACTAATAAGAATATTAATGATTATAGTTAGAATAATGAGAGCAGCAATTTTTATAGCGACAATACTAATATAACATTACTAAAACTAATAAGGCTTACTATAATAATAACACCGAAAATAATTTTATTAACAATATTTAAGTAATTACTAGAGTAATTTTTATAATTTTAATAATACCAATAAGCAAGAATTTTTACAGTTCTAAAAATACCATAAGGATTCCCGAAAACTTAGTAGTTTTCTTAATAATAATGATTAAAATAATTATTCACGTACTGATAATATTAAGTATACTAATAAGAATATTAATGATTATAGTTAGAATAATGAGAGCCGCAATTTTTATAGCGACAATACTAATATAACATTACTAAAATTAATAAGGCTTACTATAATAATAACACCGAGAATAATTTTATTAACAATATTTAAGTAATTACTAGAGTAATTTTTATAATTTTAATAATACCAATAAGAAAGAATTTTTACAGTTCTAAAAATACCATAAGGATTACCGAAAACTTAGTAGTTTTCTTAATAATAATGATTAAAATAATTATTCACGTACTGATAATATTAAGTATACTAATAAGAATATTAATGATTATAGTTAGAATAATGAGAGCAGCAATTTTTATAGCGACAATACTAATATAACATTACTAAAACTAATAAGGCTTACTATAATAATAACACCGAAAATAATTTTATTAACAATATTTAAGTAATTACTAGAGTAATTTTTATAATTTTAATAATACCAATAAGCAAGAATTTTTACAGTTCTAAAAATACCATAAGGATTCCAGAAAACTTAGTAGTTTTCTTAATAATAATGATTAAAATAATTATTCACGTACTGATAATATTAAGTATACTAATAAGAATATTAATGATTATAGTTAGAATAATGAGAACAGCAATTTTTATAGCGACAATACTAATACAACATTACTAAAACTAATAAGGCTTACTATAATAATAACACCGAGAATAATTTTATTAACAATATTTAAGTAATTACTAGAGTAATTTTTATAATTTTAATAATACCAATAAGCAAGAATTTTTACAGTTCTAAAAATACCATAAGGATTCCCGAAAACTTAGTAGTTTTCTTAATAATAATGATTAAAATAATTATTCACGTACTGATAATATTAAGTATACTAATAAGAATATTAATGATTATAGTTAGAATAATGAGAGCCGCAATTTTTATAGCGACAATACTAATATAACATTACTAAAATTAATAAGGCTTACTATAATAATAACACCGAGAATAATTTTATTAACAATATTTAAGTAATTACTAGAGTAATTTTTATAATTTTAATAATACCAATAAGCAAGAATTTTTACAGTTCTAAAAATACCATAAGGATTCCCGAAAACTTAGTAGTTTTCTTAATAATAATGATTAAAATAATTATTCACGTACTGATAATATTAAGTATACTAATAAGAATATTAATGATTATAGTTAGAATAATGAGAGCAGCAATTATTATAGCGACAATACTAATATAACATTACTAAAATTAATAAGGCTTACTATAATAATAACACCGAGAATAATTTTATTAACAATATTTAAGTAATTACTAGAGTAATTTTTACAATTTTAATAATACCAATAAGAAAGAATTTTTACAGTTCTAAAAATACCATAAGGATTACCGAAAACTTAGTAGTTTTCTTAATAATAATGATTAAAATAATTATTCACGTACTGATAATATTAAGTATACTAATAAGAATATTAATGATTATAGTTAGAATAATGAGAGCAGCAATTTTTATAGCGACAATACTAATATAACATTACTAAAACTAATAAGGCTTACTATAATAATAACACCGAAAATAATTTTATTAACAATATTTAAGTAATTACTAGAGTAATTTTTATAATTTTAATAATACCAATAAGCAAGAATTTTTACAGTTCTAAAAATACCATAAGGATTCCAGAAAACTTAGTAGTTTTCTTAATAATAATGATTAAAATAATTATTCACGTACTGATAATATTAAGTATACTAATAAGAATATTAATGATTATAGTTAGAATAATGAGAACAGCAATTTTTATAGCGACAATACTAATACAACATTACTAAAACTAATAAGTCTTACTATAATAATAACACCGAGAATAATTTTATTAACAATATTTAAGTAATTACTAGAGTAATTTTTATAATTTTAATAATACCAATAAGCAAGAATTTTTACAGTTCTAAAAATACCATAAGGATTCCCTAAAACTTAGTAGTTTTCTTAATAATAATGATTAAAATAATTATTCACGTACTGATAATATTAAGTATACTAATAAGAATATTAATGATTATAGTTAGAATAATGAGAGCCGCAATTTTTATAGCGACAATACTAATATAACATTACTAAAACTAATAAGGCTTACTATAATAATAACACCGAAAATAATTTTATTAACAATATTTAAGTAATTACTAGAGTAATTTTTATAATTTTAATAATACCAATAAGCAAGAATTTTTACAGTTCTAAAAATACCATAAGGATTCCAGAAAACTTAGTAGTTTTCTTAATAATAATGATTAAAATAATTATTCACGTACTGATAATATTAAGTATACTAATAAGAATATTAATGATTATAGTTAGAATAATGAGAACAGCAATTTTTATAGCGACAATACTAATACAACATTACTAAAACTAATAAGGCTTACTATAATAATAACACCGAGAATAATTTTATTAACAATATTTAAGTAATTACTAGAGTAATTTTTATAATTTTAATAATACCAATAAGCAAGAATTTTTACAGTTCTAAAAATACCATAAGGATTCCCGAAAACTTAGTAGTTTTCTTAATAATAATGATTAAAATAATTATTCACGTACTGATAATATTAAGTATACTAATAAGAATATTAATGATTATAGTTAGAATAATGAGAGCCGCAATTTTTATAGCGACAATACTAATATAACATTACTAAAATTAATAAGGCTTACTATAATAATAACACCGAGAATAATTTTATTAACAATATTTAAGTAATTACTAGAGTAATTTTTATAATTTTAATAATACCAATAAGCAAGAATTTTTACAGTTCTAAAAATACCATAAGGATTCCCGAAAACTTAGTAGTTTTCTTAATAATAATGATTAAAATAATTATTCACGTACTGATAATATTAAGTATACTAATAAGAATATTAATGATTATAGTTAGAATAATGAGAGCCGCAATTTTTATAGCGACAATACTAATATAACATTACTAAAATTAATAAGGCTTACTATAATAATAACACCGAGAATAATTTTATTAACAATATTTAAGTAATTACTAGAGTAATTTTTATAATTTTAATAATACCAATAAGCAAGAATTTTTACAGTTCTAAAAATACCATAAGGATTCCCGAAAACTTAGTAGTTTTCTTAATAATAATGATTAAAATAATTATTCGCGTACTGATAATATTAAGTATACTAATAAGAATATTAATGATTATAGTTAGAATAATGAGAGCAGCAATTTTTATAGCGACAATACTAATATAACATTACTAAAACTAATAAGGCTTACTATAATAATAACACCGAGAATAATTTTATTAACAATATTTAAGTAATTACTAGAGTAATTTTTATAATTTTAATAATACCTATAAGCAAGAATTTTTACAGTTCTAAAAATACCATAAGGATTCCCGAAAACTTAGTAGTTTTCTTAATAATAATGATTAAAATAATTATTCACGTACTGATAATATAAGTATACTAATAAGAATATTAATGATTATAGTTAGAATAATGAGAGCAGCAATTTTTATAGCGACAATACTAATATAACATTACTAAAACTAATAAGGCTTACTATAATAATAACACCGAAAATAATTTTATTAACAATATTTAAGTAATTACTAGAGTATTTTTTATAATTTTAATAATACCAATAAGCAAGAATTTTTACAGTTCTAAAAATACCATAAGGATTCCCGAAAACTTAGTAGTTTTCTTAATAATAATGATTAAAATAATTATTCACGTACTGATAATATTAAGTATACTAATAAGAATATTAATGATTATAGTTAGAATAATGAGAGCCGCAATTTTTATAGCGACAATACTAATATAACATTACTAAAACTAATAAGGCTTACTATAATAATAACACCGAGAATAATTTTATTAACAATATTTAAGTAATTACTAGAGTAATTTTTATAATTTTAATAATACCAATAAGCAAGAATTTTTACAGTTCTAAAAATGCCATAAGGATTCCAGAAAACTTAGTGGTTTTCTTAATAATAATGATTAAAATAATTATTCACGTACTGATAATATTAAGTATACTAATAAGAATATTAATGATTATAGTTAGAATAATGAGAGCAGCAATTATTATAGCGACAATACTAATATAACATTACTAAAACTAATAAGGCTTACTATAATAATAATACCGAGAATAATTTTATTAACAATATTTAAGTAATTACAAGAGTAATTTTTATAATTTTAATAATTCCAATAAGCAAGAATTTTTACAGTTATAAAAATACCATAAGGATTCCCGAAAACTTAGTAGTTTTCTTAATAAAAATGATTAAAATAATTATTCACGTACTGATAATATTAAGTATACTAATAAGAATATTAATGATTATAGTTAGAATAATGAGAGCAGCAATTTTTATAGCGACAATACTAATATAACATTACTAAAACTAATAAGGCTTACTATAATAATAACACCGAGAATAATTTTATTAACAATATTTAAGTAATTACTAGAGTAATTTTTATAATTTTAATAATACCAATAAGCATGAATTTTTACAGTTCTAAAAATACCATAAGGATTCCCGAAAACTTAGTAGTTTTCTTAATAATAATGATTAAAATAATTATTCACGTACTGATAATATTAAGTATACTAATAAGAATATTAATGATTATAGTTAGAATAATGAGAGCAGCAATTTTTATAGCGACAATACTAATATAACATTACTAAAACTAATAAGGCTTACTATAATAATAACACCCAGAATAATTTTATTAACAATATTTAAGTAATTACAAGAGTAATTTTTATAATTTTAATAATACCAATAAGCAAGAATTTTTACAGTTCTAAAAATACCATAAGGATTCCCGAAAACTTAGTAGTTTTCTTAATAATAATGATTAAAATAATTATTCACGTACTGATAATATTAAGTATACTAATAAGAATATTAATGATTATAGTTAGAATAATGAGAACAGCAATTTTTATAGCGACAATACTAATACAACATTACTAAAACTAATAAGGCTTACTATAATAATAACACCGAGAATAATTTTATTAACAATATTTAAGTAATTACTAGAGTATTTTTTATAATTTTAATAATACCAATAAGCAAGAATTTTTACAGTTCTAAAAATACCATAAGGATTCCCGAAAACTTAGTAGTTTTCTTAATAATAATGATTAAAATAATTATTCACGTACTGATAATATTAAGTATACTAATAAGAATATTAATGATTATAGTTAGAATAATGAGAACAGCAATTTTTATAGCGACAATACTAATACAACATTACTAAAACTAATAAGGCTTACTATAATAATAACACCGAGAATAATTTTATTAACAATATTTAAGTAATTACTAGAGTATTTTTTATAATTTTAATAATACCAATAAGCAAGAATTTTTACAGTTCTAAAAATACCATAAGGATTCCCGAAAACTTAGTAGTTTTCTTAATAATAATGATTAAAATAATTATTCACGTACTGATAATATTAAGTATACTAATAAGAATATTAATGATTATAGTTAGAATAATGAGAGCCGCAATTTTTATAGCGACAATACTAATATAACATTACTAAAATTAATAAGGCTTACTATAATAATAACACCGAGAATAATTTTATTAACAATATTTAAGTAATTACTAGAGTAATTTTTATAATTTTAATAATACCAATAAGCAAGAATTTTTACAGTTCTAAAAATGCCATAAGGATTCCAGAAAACTTAGTGGTTTTCTTAATAATAATGATTAAAATAATTATTCACGTACTGATAATATTAAGTATACTAATAAGAATATTAATGATTATAGTTAGAATAATGAGAGCCGCAATTTTTATAGCGACAATACTAATATAACATTACTAAAATTAATAAGGCTTACTATAATAATAACACCGAGAATAATTTTATTAACAATATTTAAGTAATTACTAGAGTAATTTTTATAATTTTAATAATACCAATAAGCAAGAATTTTTACAGTTCTAAAAATACCATAAGGATTCCCGAAAACTTAGTAGTTTTCTTAATAATAATGATTAAAATAATTATTCACGTACTGATAATATTAAGTATACTAATAAGAATATTAATGATTATAGTTAGAATAATGAGAGCCGCAATTTTTATAGCGACAATACTAATATAACATTACTAAAATTAATAAGGCTTACTATAATAATAACACCGAGAATAATTTTATTAACAATATTTAAGTAATTACTAGAGTAATTTTTATAATTTTAATAATACCAATAAGCAAGAATTTTTACAGTTCTAAAAATACCATAAGGATTCCCGAAAACTTAGTAGTTTTCTTAATAATAATGATTAAAATAATTATTCGCGTACTGATAATATTAAGTATACTAATAAGAATATTAATGATTATAGTTAGAATAATGAGAGCAGCAATTTTTATAGCGACAATACTAATATAACATTACTAAAACTAATAAGGCTTACTATAATAATAACACCGAGAATAATTTTATTAACAATATTTAAGTAATTACTAGAGTAATTTTTATAATTTTAATAATACCTATAAGCAAGAATTTTTACAGTTCTAAAAATACCATAAGGATTCCCGAAAACTTAGTAGTTTTCTTAATAATAATGATTAAAATAATTATTCACGTACTGATAATATAAGTATACTAATAAGAATATTAATGATTATAGTTAGAATAATGAGAGCAGCAATTTTTATAGCGACAATACTAATATAACATTACTAAAACTAATAAGGCTTACTATAATAATAACACCGAAAATAATTTTATTAACAATATTTAAGTAATTACTAGAGTAATTTTTATAATTTTAATAATACCAATAAGCAAGAATTTTTACAGTTCTAAAAATACCATAAGGATTCCAGAAAACTTAGTAGTTTTCTTAATAATAATGATTAAAATAATTATTCACGTACTGATAATATTAAGTATACTAATAAGAATATTAATGATTATAGTTAGAATAATGAGAACAGCAATTTTTATAGCGACAATACTAATACAACATTACTAAAACTAATAAGGCTTACTATAATAATAACACCGAGAATAATTTTATTAACAATATTTAAGTAATTACTAGAGTAATTTTTATAATTTTAATAATACCAATAAGCAAGAATTTTTACAGTTCTAAAAATACCATAAGGATTCCGAAAACTTAGTAGTTTTCTTAATAATAATGATTAAAATAATTATTCACGTACTGATAATATTAAGTATACTAATAAGAATATTAATGATTATAGTTAGAATAATGAGAGCAGCAATTTTTATAGCGACAATACTAATATAACATTACTAAAACTAATAAGGCTTACTATAATAATAACAGCCAGAATAATTTTATTAACAATATTTAAGTAATTACAAGAGTAATTTTTATAATTTTAATAATACCAATAAGCAAGAATTTTTACAGTTCTAAAAATACCATAAGGATTCC